>WBNA01000781.1:8843-24500 GCA_013398345.1 Nothocercus nigrocapillus | reverse complement strand
TAGGGTCGAACTTGGGCGGCATCGCGACGGCGGGCGCGGATGGCGACAGATGCACAACCACCCCCCGACCGACGGCGAAGAGGCACCTGCGCCCGCGCGGGCGGTAAATATAGCGGCGCGGATCTCGCGAGATGGAGACTGTGGGCGGTGCCACGCCCCCGCCGCCATGTTGGGTGTGGGCGGCGCCATGTCTGCTGTGGGCGGTGTCATGTCGGCTATGGGCAAGTTCACGGCGCCGCCCGGGGACGCGCGGGTGCTGCGAGCTGCGGGCCGCAAGTCTATGGCGGGTGGGGAGGGACGAGTGGGGCGCTCTGGCCTCTGCTCGTTGGTGCCTGTGGTGGCGGGGGGTGTTGCCAGTCCTCCCTGGTGGCGCCAAAGCCAATCCCGACTGGAACCTTTTCCCGTGCGAAGGCAGAGAGGCCTCAGACGCCTGCCCAAACTGTGGCACAGCCCTTGTTTTGGGAGCCCGCAGCCTAACTGTGCTGGTCCCATGGGAATTCCGTGGCACAAGGCCAGCTGTTTCTAACCTCGGCGTGCTGAAGTCAGCCACCTCCTGCTCTGTGCAAGTGAAATTCCGGGCTTTCTGAAGACAGAAATCCCGCTTCCCGCTTGGCTTCTTTTCTGACAGGCAGCTCCAAAAGAAACAAGCCGGCTGCCAGAGTGCGAGCACTTAGTGCCGAACGGCCAGGCCTCCGGGGAAGCTGCCTTGCATCCTGGCACCATTCAGTCCAGTCAAGCCCCAGGCCATTTCTGTCTCGCTTTCGGCTTTTATTCCTTGTCCTGTGTCCCCGAGATGTCTCTAGCTGTGTAACCTTTTGTCATGGGAAGCCTCTGCCCAGCAAGAGATGTCTCTAGCTGTGTAACCTTTTGTCATGGGAAGCCTCTGCCCAGCAAGCGAATGGATACTGCACTGCCAAGAAGTTTGGGAGCCTTCTGGAAAGGTGAGCAGTGGGAAATGGCTGTGCTGAGCTTTGGGGGTGTTTAGCTCCAAGATCAGGAGCCAACAGCATCTTGTGTGTGGGCCTGTGGTCTGTGCGGGACGGTCTGTAAGGCAGCCTGGGTAAAAGGTGTGTGGAAAATCTTGTTGTCAAGAATCACATGCCCAAAAAGGACACAGAGGAGTCCTAAAACTTTATCTGAATAAAGACAGAGTCCACTGAGCATACCCCTGTGGGGCCTCTCAAATTGCTGGAGGACGCAGCCCGCTTTTATCCTAATTTCCCGACTGAGGGATGCCTTCTCCTTTTCCCCATTGGCCAAGGTACTCAGAAGTTACAGCCTTCCTGGCCCGCCTACACCAAACTCCCTGTCTCCTTCCATCTGTTCTCACCTGAGCTCACCTGACTCCTTTGTCCCCCTTGCCAAAGAAGGGGGAGCAATTTCCTTCTTGGCATATGCTCTTTTGTCCCACTTGCTCATGGCTCCGCTCAGCCTTCCCCCCTGCATATTCCTTTGTCCTGCTCATCAGTCAAAGAGTATGGGGGAACTCCCATATCTGTAAAGACACAAACTTGTGTGTTCCGCTCAAAGGGTTCCAGATGGACGGTGCTTCATGAGCAGCTCCATTCATGGCTGCAGCTGCTCCGAGGTTCCCAGCTGCTCCTTCTGGATTGGTACCACCAAGCTCCTTGTCTCCCTGGGAGCCACTGTGTGCTTTAGAGCATGGCGGATGTGTTAGCTCAGATCTAACAGAGCTAAAGGGAAAATGTCTATCTCTTTGGACTTGGTGAAATTCCTGTTTCCTGTGTCTACTTCAGAACTAACTTTGAGCTTGCCCTGAGTTTGTACCGACCTGTGAAATAGGCTGTGGTGGCTGTTGCTCCTTTAAGGAGATAGGCCCAGATTAGAAACCCGTTTATTGATCGCCTCATTTTATACGAGCAGCGTGACTTTTGAGAGGTCTATGTCATGCGCTTGTATTTCTTAAAAAACAGGCTCTGTCCCAACGTGTGATAGTTCTTGCAGGACCTGTGAGAAAGCACGTCTGGAATTTGAAAAGAAAATGGAGCTGGAGGAGTCTAGGATGATCCATGGAGTCCATGGATCCCTGCAAGTTGAGGTACGTCACTTCAGCAAAGTGATGAGAAAACATCACCAGCAGCAGTGAAATTTCAAATGGAAGCAGTGTAATAAAGAAAATGAGAAATTTGAGTCTGGCAGCCCCTGGTGATAAACTGAAGGCACCTTGTCTGCCTGTGGACTGCTCTAGCAAGGGCAGGGAGCAGCCGCGCTGCTGCCCGCATGTGTTGGGGGCAAAGTCCACCTTGCCTGGGTCTCCTTCATCAGCACAGCCTTTCCTGCACAGAAAACTGACTTGCAGATTCCTCAGCTGAGTGCCGTGGGGGACAGTGTCAACTGTATCTTCTTGCCTTGCTGAGAGGGATCACAAGTTCCAACAACTCCTGCCTTGGCAGCAGCTGGATTGGAGAATTTTGAGGCAGAAACCTTAGCTTTTGGGCAGGTTTTCTGGGTGCCTTGAGACAAGCTGTCAGCAGGAAGCATTTTTAAAGCTGCTGCTCCCTTTGGGTGTCTTGCATGAGGCTTCAGCGGCTCAGCTTTCAGAAGCGCAGTAATAAAGCACTGGGCACTGGTGCTTAAATCAAACTCTGGCCTCCAAGCTCTGGAGAAGGATATGTCAGTGCAGCCTTTTAGATTCAGGGAGGTAGTTCAGCTGACATTGCTTGTACTGGAGGATGGTCGCCAGAGAACTGGCCCACATTGGCCCTGAAGGGACGGTCTGCAATTGCAATCACCGTTTCCTTCAGGTTATGTGCACGGGAGGGCTGCTGGTTACACATGCTGGCTGCATCTGCATCTGGCATATGGGAACTTTGCCTTTTCTTTCCCATCCGTAGCCAGCCTTTTGGAGCTTGTTTCTGTGGGAGGTGAAGTGCAGTAGCAGGACATGAAGCATATGGGTGAAGCTGGGCTGGTGGGGAAAGCAGCGGTGGCCAGATAAGCACTTGGGTTCTGGCATGGTGCTCAGAGTCTTTCTTTTCATGATCTGACACTAGGAGAAAGATCTTAAGTCAGGAAGTGGTGGAGAACCTTAAGAGCTTGGATATATTCTGTTGCCCAGTGACAGCCACAGAGCACAAATCCCTCGTATAAGTGTGTTAGGAAGGCTGTAGCCTGCAGGGCCTCTTGCTGCTGTGCTCTGAGCAAGCCTGGGGCTGGTCACCCCGTCCCGTTCCTGCATGTTGCAGGTTATGGCTCTAGGGGGCTGCATGAGTAGCTCAGGGAGCTGGAGTTGATACCCAACAGTCCAACCATTCACTGGGAACAGCGAACACTGAGCATTTTAATGGGGGCCTTTTTGTCTCTAAAACTATCAGACAGCTCCCCTGGAGTCTCTGAATTCCCATGCAAGTTCACCAAAATGCAGAAATCTCTTTCAATTCATGTTCTAAAAATACAGTGCCAGGGACTTTGTGCTCTTAAAATAACTGCAGGGACAGTTTTAAGCTCTGTCCACTTTGCCCCTTGCTTGAGTTTGCAAAGCAAGTGTCATTACAGCATCAGCTGATAAAACGATGGTGCCTCATTCTTTCAGAAACACAGTGTTACGGGTTGCATTCATAAAACATCTGGATCAAAACCTGCTCTAGGTGTCAGATTTTTGAACTTCTGTGACCTTCTGTGTGGGGCTGTGTCCTCGCAAGCATGGATGAGCGCAGTGCCCGTCCCTGCTGCCAGCCCTGCATGGCCATAGGCTGGCCTGCAGCATGGCCCCGCATGCTCCACTGGAGCAGAGGCACTCGCCTTGGGGTTGATGGGAAGAGGGTTTGTGAGGCAGCCAGTGAACCTTTTCATTGAGCTGTCAGCTGAACAGTATGTGCCAGTCTTTGTGCATCATCGAATATCCTTGCGAGTGCTCAGCCCCATGACTGCCAGTGACTTTGGAAGGGTAGGAGGCAGCAGATACGCAGCGCGTGGTGACAGTGACTGTCTCGGGGCTGAACGTGTCCTTTCTGTGAGTGCAGCTGCCCCTGTGGGCCTTGCTGGATGCAGTGTCAGTGCTGCTGCTGTCATAGCTGCCTGAGCAGAGATGCTAGCACTGCCCTGTGCCTCGTCCCTGCAGGGGAAGGCTCTCGCGGTACCGTGTGATCCATTGGTGTGATGATCCATCAGCATGATGGTCCATCAGCGTGATGATCCATCGACGTGATGATTCATGGGTGTGATGATTCATCAGAGTGATGATTCATCAGAGTGATGATCCATCGGCTTGATAATCCATGGATGTGATGATCCACGGGCGTGATGATCCATGGGCATCATGAGCCATAGGCATGATGATCCATCAGTGTGATCTACAGCTCTCCTGCCATGGCTGGGGCATTTCTGCATCCCACACTGGTGCTGGCAGGTGGGCGAGTCCCCCTGGAGGAGGACGTGGCCGCAGGTGGGTGATGCTCTGCAATGCTGGCAAATGCCTTACGGCCACGTTCTGTGACAGGTCTGGGGCTTGGCACAGCAGCCACTTGTGTGGGGGCAGCTGGTAACAAGGCAGAGCGAGGGCCCCTCGTCCTGCAGTTTGAGCTCCCATGGAAGGGGCTGGTCGATGATGACTCCAGAACCAGTACTTGAGGGGTCTGCTCTGGCCTGAACAGCCCCAGAGGAGTTCTTCATCTCAAAAAACCCCCTCACATTTGGGGCAGAAATTGTTGGTGCCACTTGACAGCCAGCACAAATCCAGCAAAGAGTGTCTGGGCTGGGGCGAAGCCGTGTCAAGCACCGCGGCATGTCTGGGCTTTGGCATTCAGGTAGTTCTCCATTGTCATTAATAAATAACCGCCTCAGGAAGGCTTTTGGCTCATGACCTTGGAAGTATAAAATGCAGAGATCATCCTGGTCCCCTGGCAGCCCAGCCCCCAGGAGAGGCCGTTAAAAAGCAGCTGGTTTCTGCTGGTAAATGTTTGTTTCCCTTTTCCGTCTAGATGGGGCAGCTGAGGCAGCACAGAAAGCTCCAACTTCTGCCCCAGAGTCTTGGCCTGTCCTGCGTCCCCAGGGAGAGCAGGATCTGCCAGCCAGGTCCTCATTTCCGTGCCGTCCTGGCTGGGGCAGTGGGCTGTTGTTGCCTTGTGCTGGAGCAATGGTTGAGGTGCCACGCACCTTGTTGCACCAGCGTCACCCCTTGTTCCTGCCCTGCATGAAGTCTGGGCATTGCTTGGAGATTCCGGATGTCTCCAGTGAGCTGCTTGCGGCAGAGTAGCACCAGCAGTTTGCAGCCAGGGCCAGAGCCCTCAGGCACCTCTGTTGTGATGGCCAAGCGCTTGCCCAACGCGCACAGCTCGTCTGCACAGAGCGAGCAGAGGGGGAAGGTTCCCTGGTGCACGGGGCTGTTTCCAGCTAGTCCTGTGGGAAGCACAGCCCTGGTTCTCAGGCGGGATGCATCTCCCGGTCACCCCCAGCACCCAGCAAGGCATGGTGCGTGTGGCACGACGCTCCCCTGAACTGCCATCTCCTCTGCCATTGCTTTGGTCCTGCCATCTGTGCCAGGACTTGCTGCACTGCTGGGATGCTGGAAAACAGCCCGTCCGTGCTGGTCATTGCTGAGGTCCCAGCCAGGTGCTGGTAGCCTCCCAGTCCCATCTGCGCCATTGCCTTTGTGCTCAGGGGCCCAGGAGCATTAGCGAGTGCCAGGACCTCGGGGCAAGCTCCGTGGCAGCCCCTAAACAAACCAGCGCCCAGGGAAGCCCTGCAGCTGATGCAAACATTGCCCATGCAGCTGCTGGAAGCCGTACCACCTGGAAGAGAGAGCCAAGGCCTGGGCACCACGAGGAGCTGGGTCGTGGCCCTCAGGGCTGGCCGTGGTCGCCACTGGGCAGCCAGCACTCCTGCTGCCGCTTCCAGCCCTGCTGGGTGCTCTGGTGCGGGGCTGAGGGAGGTAGAGCACACTGGTCCAGTGCCCGCCGTGGCGCCATGGTCTGGAGTTCGGCCGAGGCAAGGCAGAGGCCGCACCGGGCTTGGCCCGTCCCTCCCTGTGTCCCTGCCTTGAAAAGGGGCCGCATGGTGGGCGGCCACACATGGCTCCATTGGCGCCGGCGGGCAGCGCCATGGTGGCTGTAGCGGCAGAGCCTGCTGGCGAGTGCAGGATCCGCTACGAGGCGTACCGGGTGGCCGGCGCGGGCGCTACCCTGCTGCCACGTGCTGTGCATTGTGAGTTTGCGCAAGCTCGTGTGCCGCGCCGCTGCTGCTTCCACCTTCGTCAGCTGCCCCTTCAGCAGGATGGTGATGCTCATACCCAAGGTGGCTCCAGCGCTGGTGCCCCCGAATCTATGGACACACTGGGGCTCCTCTGCGGAGCATGGAAGCTGGCCAGGAGCGAAGATGAGGAAGGTGGCGGGTGAGAACTCCCCATGCGCATGGAGGCCCCAGAGGGCCACAAGAAAACCTGTAGGGTCCCTGTGGCCCCATATGCACGGAGGCCCCAGGGAGCAGCAAGAAAGCCCATAGGGCTCCCCTGGTCCAGGACACACAGAGGCCCAGGGGGCAGCACAAAAGTCCGTAGGGCTCCACCACCTCCGTGCTCACAGAGGCCCCGAGAGGCAGCACGAAAGACTGTAGGGTCCCCATCGGATTCATACGCACAGAGGACCTAGGAGGCTGCACGAGGGCCCACAGAGCCACCCCGGCCCTGTGTGCATGGAGGCCTGGGAAGGCTGCACGAAAGCCTGGAGGACCCACCCGGTGTAGTGCACACAGAGGGCCCGGGAAGACGCAGGAAAGCCTGTAGGCCCCCTTGGCCCAGTATGCATGGAGGCCTTGGGAGACCGCACGAAAGCCCATAGGGACCCCAGCCCAATGCGCACGAGGGCTCCGGGAGGCCACATGAAAGCCTGTAGAATTCCCTCGGCCCAGTGCGCAAGGAGGCCCCGGGAGGCCACAAAAAAGCCCATAGAGCCTGCCCATCCCAGTGCATGTGGAGGCCCTGGGAGGCCGCACGGAAGCCCGTAGGGCCCCCCAGCTCAGTGTGCAAGGAGGCCCCAGGAGGCCTCACAAAAGCCCATAAAGCCCCCCTGGCCTGGTATGCACGGAAGCCCCAGGAGGCCACATGAAAGCTGGTAGGGGTCCCCAACCCCAGTGTGCACTGACTCCTCAAGAGGCCGCACGAAAGCCCGTAGAAGTGGCCTGTCACAGTGCGCATGGAGGCCCTGGGAGGCTGTACAAAAGTCTGTAGTGTTCTCCTGGCCCGGTGTGCACAGAGGCCCCAGGAGGCCGCACAAAAGCCTGTAGGGTTCCCCCAGCCTGCTGCATGTGGAGGCCCTGGGAGGTTACACGAAAGCCTGTAGAGCCTCCCCCACCCAGTGCGCAGGGAGGCCCCAGGATACCACATGAAAGCCCGTTGGGCTCCCTCAGCCCAATGCACACGGAGGTCCTGGCAGGCCACACGAAATCCTGGAGGGTCCCCCCGGCCCCGTGCCCACAGAGGACTCTGTAGGCAGCACGAAAGCCTGTAGGGACCCTGGCCCAGTATGCATGGAGGTCCTGGGAGGCTGCACGTAAGTCTGTAGGGCTCCCCTAGCCCCATGCTCATGGAGGCCCCAGGAGGCCGCACGAAGGTCTGTAGGGCCCCCCCTCCCTGACCTAGTGTGCATGGAGGCCCTGGGAGGACCTCAGAAAACCCGTGGTGTCCCGCCAGCCCTGTGAGCATGGAGGGCCCGGGAGGCTGCACGAAAGCCTGTAGAGCTTCCCACGCCCAGTGTGCACAGAGGTCCCAGGAGGCCCCTAGAAAGCCCATAGTGTCCCATCAGCCCCGTGCGCATGGAGGCCTTGGGAGGTGGCATGAAAACCCGTAGGGCCTCCCCAGTGCAGTGCACACGGAGGCCCTGAGAGGGCTCATTAAAGCCCGTAGGGTTGCCCCAGCCCAGTGTGCACGGAGGCACCGGGAGGTGGCATGAAAGCTCCTAGGGCCCATCTGTGACCCTATGCGCATGGAGGTCCTAGGAGGCTGCACAAAAGCCCATAGATCCCACTTGGCTCAGTGCACATGGAAGCCCCAGGAGGCCTCACGAAAGCTTGTAGGGCCCCCTTGGCCCAGTGTGCACAGAGGCCCCAGGAGGCTGCATGAAGGCCCGTAGGGCCCCGCCGGGGGAGTGTGCACTAAGGGACTGGGAGGCTGCACAAAACCCTGCAGGGCCCCCGGCCCAGTGTGCTCGGAGGGCCAGGCAGGCTGCATGAAAAGCCAGAGTTCCTCCATGGCCCAGTGCACACAGAGGCCCCTGGAGGATGCACAAAGACCGGTAGGGCCCTCGCGGCCTAGTGCGCATGCAGGCCCTGGACGACCACATGGAATATAGTAGGACTCTCCCAGTCCAGAGTGCATGGAGGACCCAGGAGGATGCACAAAAGCCCGTAGGGACCCCCAGGCCCGTGTGCATGGAGGCCCCAGGAGGCTGTACAGAAGCCCAAAAGATGCCATTGGTCCTGTGCACACAAAGGCCCCGGGAGGCCACACGAAATCCCATAGGGCCTATACAGCCAAGTGTGCATGGAGGACCCACGAGGACGCACGAAAGCCCGAAGGGTCCCCCAGTCTAGTATGCATGCAGGCCCTGGGAGGGCACATGAAATATAGTAGAACCCTCCCAGTCCAGAGTGCATGGAGGCCCCAGGAGGCTGCACGAAAACCTGTAGGACACTCTTGGCCCTGTGCACACAGAGGCCCCAGGAGACCGCACGAAAGCACGTAGGGCCTCCAAAACCCAGGGTGCACGAGGCCCCAGGAGGCCGCATGAAAGCCTGTAGGGCCCACTTTATTAAGTGCGCACGGAGGCCCCATGAGGCCGCAAAAAATCCTGTAGGGCCCCCCAGGACCAGGGCACATGGGGGCCCCAGGAGGCCGCACGAAAGCCCATAGCGCCCCCTGGCCCAGTGGGCACAGAGGCCTTGGGAGGCCACATGAACACCCATAGGATAACCCGGCGTAGTGCACACAGATGCCCCGGGACCCCTCAGAAAACCCCGTAGAGCCTCTCCACTGCGCAGTGCACACGGAGGCCCCGGGAGGCCACATGGAAGCCCATAGGGGACCCTTTGTCCCGTGCACACTACAGCCTAGGGAGGCTGCATGGAATCTCGTAGGGGCTCCTTTTTCCCATGAACAAGGAGGCCCCGAGAGCCTGCACAAAAGTTCGTAGTAGCCCCCCTGACCAGTGAGCACGGAGGCCTCGGGAGGGCGCACAAAAGTCCTTAGGATCCCCAGCCCAGTGGGTACGAGGCCCCAGGAGGCCGCACGAAAGCCTGGAGGGCCCCTGAGCCCAGTGCGCACGGTGGCCCTGGGAGGCTGCACAAAAGCCCGTAGGGCCCCAATGGCCTAGTGTGTATGGAGGATGCACAGGAGCCTGTAGTGCCCTCCCGGAGTGCACGGAGGCCCCGGGAGGCTGCATGGAAGCCGATAGGATGCCCTTGGTCCTGTGCACACAGACTCCATGGGAGGTCGCATGAAAGCCCGTAGAACCCACCCGGTGCAGTCTGCACGGATGCCTCGGGAGGCTGCACAAAAGCATGTAGGGCCCCCTTTGTTCAGTGTGCATGGAGTTCCCAGGAGGCCACCCACAAGCCTGTAGGGCCCCCCCAACCAGTGCTCACAAGGGCCTCGGGAGGCCACAGAAAAGCCCATAGGATCCCCCAGCCCAGTGCAAACAGAGGCCCCAGAAGACTGCACGGAAGCCCCTAGGGACCCCCCAGCCTAGTGTGCACGGAGGGCCCAGCAGGATGCATGAAAGCCCGGTGGGCCCAGTATGCACAGAGGCCCCGGGAGACTGCACAAAAGCACATAGGGACCCCCGGCCCTGTGCGCACGGAGGACTTGGGAGACCACATGAATGCCTGTAGTATGTCCTTGGTTCCATGCACACAGAGTCCCGGAAGGCCACACAAAAGCCCGTAGAGGCTCTCCGGCTCAATGCGCAGAGAGGCTCCGGGAAGCCGTATGAATTCCAGTAGGACACCCTTGGTCTCGTGCACGCAGAAGACACAGAAGGCCACATGGAAGCCCATAGGGCTCCCCTAGCCTAGTGCGCACGGAGGCCCAGGGAGGCTGAACGAAAGCCCATAGGCCCCTTCGATTCAGTGCTAATGGAACCTGCAAGAAAGCTGGTAGGGTACCCCCCGGCGCAGTGTGCAGGATGGCCCTGGTAGGCAGCACAAAAGACCACAGGACCCCCCTGGTCTGGAGCCACCGGAGGCCCTGTAATGCCACACGAAAGCCTGTAGTGTCGCCCTGGACCAGTGTGCATGGAGGCCCCAGGAGGTTGCACAAAAGCCCATAGGGTTCCCCCAGCCCCGTGAATACAGAGGCCCCGGGAGGCTGCACAAAAGCTCGTACCTTCGCCCAGGCATCCATGTGCCTGCAGGCCCTGAGAGGCTGCATGAAAGCCTATAGAGCCCACTCGGCCCAGTGCGCATGGAGGCCCTGGAGGCCGCACGTAAGCCCTTAGGGCCCCTACAGCCAAGTGCGTACGGAGGCTCCAAAGGGACCCCTCATAGGGAGGGGTCATAGGGACCCCTGCAGCCCAGTGCACACGGAGGGACCAGGAGGCTGCAGGAAATCCCATAGGGTTCCCTTGGCCCAGTGCATACAGAGGGCCCGGGAGGCTGTACAAAAGCCCGTAAGGCCCTCACAGCCTAATGTACACAGAGGCTCCTGGAGGCTGCAAGAAAGCCTGGAGGACCCTCCCTGGCCCAGTGCACATGGAGACCCCGGGAGGCCGCACAAAAGCCTATAATGTCTCCCCAGCCTGCTGCACACAGAGGCCCTGGGAGGCCGCACAAAAGCCCATAAGGCCCCACAGGCTCAGTACACATGGAGGCCCTGGGAGGCCGCAAAGAAGACTGTAGGCCCCCCCAGCAGAATGCACACTGAGGTCCCAGGAACCCACAAAGAAAACTATAAGGCCCCCTTGGTCCAGTCCACATTGAGGCCCTAGGAGGTCACATGAAAGCCTGGAGGGCCTCCCCAGCCTCTTGCACAAGGATGTCCTGGAAGACTGCGCAAAAGCTTGTAGAGCCGCACCGGCTCAGTAGGCACAGATGCCTTGGGAGTCCACACAAAAGCCCATATGGACCCCCTGGGCCACTATGAACGGAGGCCCCGTGAGGCTGCACGAAAGCCCGTAGGGCCCCTTGGGCTCCGTGCACAAGGAGGTAACAGAAGGCCGCATGAAAGGCTGTAGGGCCCCCCCAGCCTAGTGTGCAATGAGTGCACCAGGAGTTCGCACGAAAGCCCATAGAACTCCCTTGGCCCAGTGTGCACGGAGGCCCCTCTCCTACTAATTCTCCTCCTCCCCCACTAGTATTTCTCCATTTTCCTCCTAATAATTCTCTTTCTTTCCCCCAGGAACACTCTTTTAATGCCCAGTCTATTGTTAGATAGTATAAAAAGAATTTTCCTGACGTCATGCTAAAGTTTAGGATTAGTGATGAGGTAGAGTTAGGAGAGGGAGGAAGCGTAGAGCCCCATTTGGAGTGAGGCTGCAAAGAGCATGCCAAGGGAACAAGGGAAGTGTGATGCTGTGCCAAGACTCAGACTTCACCTACTTTGTGGTTCAGGTGAGATACAGGATCAGTGGTAAATCAGCAGCTAAAATGCTACAAAGGAACCATGATTACATTAACTTTCATGTCAGCACCCTAGAAGTGGAGTGACTTTTTCAGAGAAGGTCATCTGCTCGTATAAAAATCCTACATCTTTTCCGACCTCTTTTGGCATCTCTTTCACTTGATTGCTGAGATCTTATCTACACCCTTGCGCATTGGAAGTGTTTTGAACTGCTCTTGATAAACACAGTGATTTTTTTTCTCCCTTCTCTCCCCATCCTCTTTCTTTATGTAGGCAGTCGCCAGATCTGACAGCAGATGAGGACAAAATCAGTGAGGAAGGTGAAGAAGGTGAGTCGCAGCAACTGCAAAGAATCCTCAGGATCTCCACTGAGGCTGGTTTCTAAACGAGGGTTGCTCTTGGTCACCCTTTCTATTGCACTTAGCCCCCAAACTTTGGAACTCACTGGCCAAAGTCAGCCGAAGTTGTTGTGAGAATAGCTATTAAAATGCAAGCTAGAAGTTTGGCGCGTTTCCCTGATGTTCGCTGGTTTAACGTGGAACCAAATTACGCAGCTGAATGAATTTCTGTTACAATGCAGAAACTGAAAGTGAAGGATATTAAAACTGAATGCATTGTAAGAACCTTCCTATGTAAATAATGTCTTTAAACACTAGTAAGTTCAATTTTCTATCAATGCAATAAGAACTTTCTTCACTCATAAAACGAAAATGACATGTTTGTTTTCATTAGACTTGTTTTCTGTCTATCAGAAAGTTCCTGTATGAGTCTCCTATGTCCCATGATTAAAGTAAATAATCAAAAACTGTTTGACTTGACATTTGGGTGAAACAAAGTCCTTGTTTATATGCACAGTTTGAAGAAATGGCTTATAATTAGTGCATATAAAGAAGCTGATAGCATTCTTAGCTAGAAGAATCCACTATGCATCTCAGTATTTAAATATGATCTATGGCATGAAACAGTATATACTTAATTTGGTATACCATCTATTTTGTAGTCTGTAGTGATTTTGAAGAACCTTGAGGACTTCATCTTTTTAAAAAATATTTGTTTAAATATTTGCAGGCGGAAAGGAACACCTCACAACAGAGATTCCCCATCCTCCTTGTCCTCCCCCTCCTCCTCATCTGATGAATCTGAGGAGCGTTTTGAGAGATGTAGGAAAAGCAACTGCAACAGAAATTCCAGGTTAATGGCATTAGAGGATGGAGAGGGGAGGAATCTGCTAAAGAGGAGGAGCATCTGCCTCACTGCAAAGTGTTATTCTCTGAATCTCTGAATATTTAATGGTATCTATGGAATTGGTGATTGTCACTCAGCACTCTCGAGCTGTATTTTTAGATTGATTCTTTTTGAGCAACCCCATTGGGGGAGATCATATAATTTTTTTAATGTAAAATTCTACATTTTTTTTTTGCTTTACAGTAGTTTATTTAGAAAGAAAACCACTCTAGCATAAAGTTTAAAATAGAGAAAATGTGTTTTTGCTACGTAATGATGTCTTTTAATATCATTTGTTGTATGAAGTACTTAACAAATACGTTTTCATGGAAGATATTTTTGAAATGCCTGTCTTTTGTTACACACATTTGCTTTCCAACACTTAAAAACAAGTCTTCCAGATTCATCTTCAGTTAGAAGTCTTTCTCTTTCTTCTTCATTCAAATCAGGTGCCTTCCCATTAAATTTGAAAAGATGACTTCAAGGGAATTCATGAGGATCGAATGGAAATGAAAGCAAGTGTGGCTGATGCCAGTGCAATGCAAATAGATAGTGTGGTAAGTGATTTTTAACTCGTTGTGTTAGAGGGATTTTTTGAGGGTTTATGAAAACTTCCCCTAATGTTCCCTGTCTGCAACCACCTTCATTTACAGTTTTATCTCGAGGAGCTTCACAACATTGCTCTGGACATTTCCTTTAGATGGCGCTGCCATCTAAAAATTTCTGATGGAACCTTTTGTAGGCTGCAGCTTTCTTTAATGTGTGAACTTATTCTGTTGAATTTATCTTTAGGACTGATTTGATGGTGTGGATGGTCTTCTGGACCACATTGCAGCGTTAAAAGAGATGGTGATTTTTCCACTGGTTTATCCGGAAGTCTTTGAGAACTTCAAAATTCAGCCCCCCAGGTAACACACCTTTACAAAATGCTAATCCAGCTCTTTTGGGTAGGATATTAAACTGAGGCATTAATATATTTTTTTGTGCTTCAAAAACGTGGGCGTTATTGAGGTGGCTTTTTTTAGTAAGAGAAATAATTTATTTAAAATGTATAAAATCTTGAGTATATGCAGGTTCAAAAGGCAAGCATTTTGTCCTATGTGAATCTCTCTTTATTACAGAGGCTGCTTATTCTATGGCCCACCGAGGACTGTAAAGACACTGGTTGCCCAGGCCCTTGCTAACGAATGCAGCCAAGGTGACAGGAGAATATCCTTTTTCACAAGAAAAGGTGCTGACGGTCTCAGTAAATGGGTAGGGGAATCGGAGCGCCAACTTCGTTTACTCTTTGAGCAGGTGAGGTTGCCATGTGCTCTGGCAGAGCTGGAACTGTCATTTTTTGTGATGAACATTTTGGAGGAAGACTTGCCTTTTTTTTTTAACTTTTATTTATTTATTTAGTCTGTCCATTTCTAACATTGGAATGGGAACATTGGTGTTCTCTTTCTCAATGCCTCCATACTTTGGATCGGGGGAGTTGAAATCTTGGAGATGTGTTGGTGGAACATTTAAAAAACAAACAAAAACCCCAACAATTCCTCAAACCAAAACCACAGAAGAGGTTGCAAGAGATAATGGCTCAGGTTCAGAGGGAAACACGTGCAGGCTGAGAACACGTCACTCCATTAGCTCAGTTATTAGAAATCTCTGCTGGTCTAAAAATCTAGTTCTAATGATGTTGCAACCACAGTGCTTTTCATGCATTTCCTCCTAGAGTAGCACCATTTTACTTAAGTCACATTCCTGTATCCCTGTTTTATTCCAGGCCCATCAATTTTGTCCTTCCATCATTTTCTTCAATGAAATTGATGGTCTTGCTCCCATGCGCTCCAGCAGCCAAGACCAAACCCACAGGTACAACTTTTTTCTTTCTTTTTTTTTTTTTTTTGCATCTCCATATAATGTACTTTATCTTTGTGAAAAGAAGATCAAAATCTGTTTATATATGAAATATATAAACACTCCAGGCAGTCCAGGTTTCTGGCTGCGGGGAATGTCTGAGCCTCGCCATGTCACCGGGGAGTAGCAAGAACAGCACCTGCCTTAGGTGTGAACAGGTTGGTGACCTGCTCAGCCTGGTGGTGGAGCTGAAGGAGGAGGTAGAGAGGCTCGGGACCATCAGGGAATGTGAAAGGGAAACAGACTGGTGGAGCCGCGTTCTGCAGCCTTCCCAGGAAAGACACCCAGAGAACCCCCCAATTCAGACTGCAAATCCAGTACCCTCTTGCCATAGGGCAGAGGGGGCAGAGTTAACAGGATCAAGGGATGAACAACAATGGAAAAAGGTCCCTACTCGAGGGGGCAGGAGAGCCCTTCCCCGGCCCCCCTCACCCTCTCCAGTGGCCACGTCCAACAGGTACGAGGCCCTGGAGCTTGGGGATGGGATAGGTGAGGTCACGAACCCAGGCCCATCTAGGGGGCTGTCTACAGAGAGGCAGGCGGGTCCACGGCCCGAGGCTGCTGCCCCTAAGGAGAAAAGGAGCCCCCGGAAGAAGTGGCGGGTGATTGTTGTGGGTGACTCCCTGCTGCAGAGCACGGAGGCACCGATCTGTAGACCTGACCCCTTATCCAGGGAGGTCTGCTGCTTGCCAGGGGCTCGGATAAGGGATGTCACAGAGAGGCTCCCAAGGCTTGTCTGGGAGTCTGACTATTATCCCCTGGCACTGCTTCACGTGGGCACTAATGATGCCATGGAGAAACTGGGGGACATCAAGCAAGATTTCAGAGCCCTAGGGATGGCCGTCAAAGGTATGGGAGCCCAGGTTGTGTTCTCCTCTGTCCTACCAATGAGGGGAATGGATTAAAGGAGGAGAAGGCGGATATTGCACATTAACAACTGGCTGCGCCGCTGGTCTTGGCAACAGGGT
>WBNA01000780.1:30908-45291 GCA_013398345.1 Nothocercus nigrocapillus | reverse complement strand
TGCAAACCTGACGAGGGCTCTGCTAGATGAGATGAATGGGAAATTCGAAGCCACCCAGCATATGCTGGAAACACATGCGCAAGCTATTGATCTAGCGCTAGAACTTTTAGCTGAAGACAGCTGTAGAAGTAGGACGTTACAAAATCTATCTTTCTGCTGCCTCTCAAAAGAGGATCATGCAAGCATGGGAGCTAGGAATGAAAAGCTACAGCGAATAGCTGACAACATGGTGGGAACCGGAGAGATAAGAAAAGTGGGCTTAGGCATGGGTATAGACAACATATGGGAATGGCTCACAAGCTGGCTTGATTGGGAATGGCTATGGATCCTGGCAGCGATAGTTATAGCAACAGTAGTTTTCTTTGCTTGCGGCTTGCCCATAGTTAGAATGCTATTGCGATGGCTGATACAAAGGATACGTGTGATTTTTGATGAGACGCATAGAGGGCAAATGCATCAGCTGATGCAGGATGTGCTGTAATGAATATTGTGTCATGGGGAGGGGGGGGATATGTAGGGTTTCGCGTCCGGAAGATCTCGCGATGTTACGGAAAGTTAGAAGTAAACAGTGGAAACCCCCCCTTACCACCTGTGGCACTGTGCTCTATGCAAATGAGAAATGAGGCACACTATAGTGGGCGGATCTCGATGCAGTATATAAGCGTGAGACGCGGCTTAATAAACGCCATTTTGAGCATCCACCATGTTGGTGTCTGTGTTCATTTGGCCCCAGAGTGGAGATGGCTCTGGGCTCCGGATACCAGGACGGGTGGTTCGAGGCTCCACGGTCGGCTCGAGAACATGCGGCGCGCGACACATGGAGATGAAACTTCCTGTGTGTTTTGCCAATTTACGGGAAGAGGGGAGGGGGGGCGACAGAAAGAACCAGACACCAATGGAAAGGATAGTCTTATTTCACTATTAATATTAAGGCAATACAGAATGATACATTTAACAAAACAACAAGCTTACTATGCGCTCAGTTTTAGCAACAGACAAAATAAGCAAGGTAATGCACCTAACCATTACTATACAAGAAAGAGAATAGTGATTAAGAAAAAGATAAATTACCATTTGCCTAAATATGTTACCATCATCCAGATCCACAGTCGCTGGGGATCCCCTGTTGCAGCAAGGATTTGGAGAACCTTCCTGGCAATTGGGAGATCTTAGGCGGTGTGTCCACCCGTAAGTGAGGTCTCCAAAGTCATGGCAAGAGGGTCCAGCTTTTATAGAGCCAAATCAGTAAATCATGATAACTTGCATTTTCTTTGTGAGCGGTAACATCTGGTGTGGCATACTCCCCGATCATCTGGGACCAGGACTTGGCCAGAGCCCAGGTATTGGATGGGAGGGTTCCCTTCAAGGTAAAAAAACACTTGCATGAGAGCCTACAAAAGCTACAGTTTAATAAGCCTACGTGCAGGTTAGCATAAACAGTCCATCAGGCCTACATGCAAGTTAGCATAAGCGGTTCTACAGGCGAGGTTTCTGTACTTCTACAAAGGCAGTGCTGTATTAATCTTTAAGTCAACCCCAACTCGGGCCTGTTGTTCAGGACCTAGCAATTCACTGTGTTTCAATTTGTACCCATTACCCCTTGTCCTATTGCTGGTCTCCACTGAGAAGAGTTTAGCCCTATCCTCTTTACATTCTCCCCTCAGGTATTTGTACATGTTGATCAGATCCCCTCTCAATCTTCTCTTCTCCAGGCTAAACAGGCCCAGCTCGCTTAGTCTTTCCTCATACAATAGATGCTCCAGTCCCTTAATCATCTTTGTCAACCCCTAATCTGTCCTGGTGCCTGGGATTATTCCTCCCCAGGTGCAGGACCCTGCACTTGTCCTTGTTGAACCTCATGAGGTTCCTCTCTGTCCAACTCTCCAGCCTGTCTAGGTCCCTCTGAATGGCAGCACAGCTTTCTGGAGTGTTGGCCACTCCATCCAGTTTTGATCCTCTGCTTCAGCCAGTATGGCTGTGAGTCAGTGGATTGCCTGAGCGCAAGTTGTGAGATCTGTGTTAAAACAGTACCTTGAAGAAAAGCAGCCAGTGATATTCTACTGACAAAGTTGTTGGCTTCATTCATACTCTTTTAAGTAAATGTGTAAGCACCTGCTGTATCTAGTTTCTAGAAATTAACCCTATAATGCATGCGACTACATAATGTGAAGGAAAGGGAAAGGAAAAGAAAAGGGGAAAATGCTAAAATCTATGTATATTGTACATCTAAAAGAAAATATTTTTCTCAGAATGTTGCCTTCACAGCTGCAAGATTACTACATGTGAAATTACATCCGAATGTAACATTGTATATACTATTTATGTTAACTATTGTCTATTTTTATGTGGTTACATGTAATATGTCACCCTCTGCTCACAACACCCTATTGGGGGACTGATTCACATGCTCCAGAAACCTGTGAGGAAAGAGAAGATGTTGCCACAGCACAGCCTAACCAGTGAACACTCAATTGCTGTCAGAGAATAGTAAGGGCCAGCTGCTCCCTAAGGAAAGGGGAGCCAAGAGCTGAGGAGGAGAACACAGCCAGTAAGGCAGGGGGTTCACTAGCCAGGACCCAGTCCACAGTAACCAAGCAAGGTGAGTAGGGCAGACCCAGAGATTTTGGCCAAGTTCAACCAAGAATCCATAACATTAAGTAAGTTCATGGTGATGAGGCAGGTCCAAGGTCAAGCTGGGAAGTGGAAGTCCCAGGTGAGGCTGGTTAGGGCAATTAAAGCTTATTAGTGTGCTGAGGGCCCAGACAATTGCTGTGATGGAGGTGGGAGAGTCAATGGCAGAGTCAAATATTGCACTCACAGGAAATTAAGATATTGCTGCATATTCATCATATTAACCACATTGACCTCATCATATTGGGTCATCATAATCCAAATGGTGAAAGATTGTAGACTGAAGCCTACCTGAAAGTGTTACCCAATTGAAAGGTTCCACAAAAATGTTAATATTAAGAAATACAATCCTTAACTCTATAGACCTGAAGTCCTATGTAATAAATTACAGCAAGTAAATGAATTAATAAATTAGACTACAAGTTCCATATGCAAAGTATTATCCCATAAAATAGATGCCAAGAGTACTTCTACCTTCTTGCATTTGAAATTAATTAAAAATTCAACCTTAACACAGTATGTTCAAGCCTGAATGGTACCCATTTTCTGTTAACCAAATGACAATACAACATTAAAATAATAACCTCTAAATAGTCTAGAAGTAGAAGCAAGGGGTGGATTATGTAGTAGGTGAAAAATACCTTAAACTGTGAATGCTGATAGGTGGCAAATAATTGGGGGGGAGGGTATGTGGGTGAATGTCTGAAATTGAACTTTTGAACTCTCAAGTACAAGCCTGCTACTTGCTAGCTACAGCTGATATAGGCTGATTGTAAATTGTGATAACACCTGTACTAAACAGGAGTGACATGTCCTGAAAAACTCCAATTAATAGAGACACGAGAACCACCAGTTAGGAGGCTGATCAGGTGTTATGCTTCTGTACATAGACTATTTATATTAGGAAAAGTGGGGTCTTGAGGGCCCTGGAAAGATTCTGAAAGTGGGGAAAAATCCTGAAGATTGGGGAGCTGCATGGAGACAAATAAAGGGGAGGGAGGATACCCAGGGACCTTGACTGGTAACCGTGAGCAGCTACATAGCATGAAATCAACATGACTTTCTGCCTAACATTTCTGGAACAGCACTGATCTCCCTACTGGGAAGGGATGTTGAGACCTAGGGAATGTGGCCCTAAGAGAGGTGTGAGTATGTGTGTGGAATAATCAAGTAGGGTAAAAGCTCTCATTGTTTCTTAAAAAAAACCCAGTATCCAAATCCACTACTGGTTAACATGTATTCTGTTTTACCTATGTCATATGGGAAATGGGTATTGGCAGACTAGTGTGTGTCTCTCTTTGATGGGACTATGAGTTCAGTTGACAATGGTGTTGATGGAAAAATTTCTGCAGGGCAGTTCATATGACACTATATAGGCCTATTGTTTAATAGGTCAGAGTAAGAAAATAATGCAATAGATGAAGGACTGGTTAATTAAATGGTCTCAAATGATAATCTTTCCTTTCCTCACATAGGAGTGTTTCTAGTGGGCTTCCCAAGGGGATCAGTTTTTGGCCCTATGCTGTCTCTACTAATGAAGAGTTGAGGGGAATGATAAACAATGAAGAGCACAGTTGAGCAACAGTGGTCTCAACTTGTAAGAAAGATGTTTAAAGGCTATCATGAACAGGGAGAGGCTACACCCAGAGTTACTAATGGGATCTGTGGGGTTATAAACAGATTATTGAGTCAGTCTCTGTTTGGCAACAGTAGTATAAGGACATCTTTTATCCAAGATAAGAAGTGACAGGTACCCCACTCCCAACTTTGGGGGAAGCCTCACTCCCACTAACATGTCCCACTTGCCCTGGAAGTCCCTCCCCTCTTCCTGTCACAGGGTCTTTGTACTCCTGTGTCTGGCCAATAACACATACAACGCATACAATGGGAGAAGGCTCAGAGGGCGAATGTCCCATGAAGTTCAGGAAGAGTGCAGGATGTGGCTCATTCATCCTTGCTGTTGCACAGAGAGTTGTTCTTATCCCAACACAAAGGGGCTGGAGGGCAACCTTTGTTTTAGATAAGCAGCCATAGCCATTAATTGGACCAGGAAATGTTTCTTTCCCAGGTGATCAAACAAATGTGAATGTCTCCCTGAGACCAGACAGACCAGCATGAGGGCAGCATATACATGGCTCAATCCAACATAGGGTATAAAACCTGAACAACTAGCAAAGGAATTTCAGAGACAATGGGCTTGAGATGGCTTCAACCCACATATTCCTTACTGTTGATTGGGGATGCTCAGCATCATGATGGTGAGCATATTAAAAAGACTTGTAATGGAGATCACGCTGATATTGTGATTGAACTGTATAAGTGTATACACTTGCATTGTGATTTCAGTATATTGCTGTATCACTCTGCTAAATCAAAAATCCTATTTCATATCAAATATCTTTAAAGATTAAAAAAAACAAATAAATAAAGATATCCACAGCTAGGAACAAACAGTCCAGGAGGTTCATATAGAACATTGCGGATAACTTCTTGATGCAGGTGGTAGAGGAGCCAATGAGGAAAGGGGCACTGCTGGACCTTGTACTAACAAAGACAGATGGTCTAGTTGGAAATGTGAAGACTGAGGGCAGTCTCAGCTGCAGGGACCATGAGATGTTGGAATTCATGATCCTGTGAGGAGGAAGCTGGGCAAGAAGTCAGATTACCCTGGATTTCAAGAGAGCAAACTTTGACCTCTTCAGGGACCTCCTTGGAGGAATCCCCTGGGCCAGGGCCCTAGAAAGAAAGGGGGTCCAGGAGAGTTGGCTAATATTCAAGCACCACTTCCTCCAAGCTCAGGATCAATGCATCCCTACGAGATATGGGGTAGGACACCTGCATGGATGAGCAAGGAGTTCTTGGGAAAGCTTAAAGAGAAAAAGAAAGTATACATAACATGAAAGAAGGGACAGCCTACTTGGGAGGAATATAGGAACATTGTCAGAGAATGCAGGGATGCGTCGAGGAAGTCCACGGCCAGTTTGGAATTAAATTTAGCAAGAGATGTCAGGGACAAGAAGAAAGGCTTGTACAAATACAGCAGCAGCAAGAGGAAGACTAGGGAAAATGTGGGCCCACTGATGAATGGGGTGGGTGCCTTGGTGACGGAGGATACAGAGAAGGCAGAGTTGCTAAATGCCTTCTTTGCTTCAGTCTTCACTGCTAAGGCTAGTCCCCATGAACTACAGATCCCGGAGACAAGAAAGAAAATCTGGAGGGAGGAATGCTTTCTGCTGGTCGAGGAGGATTGGGTTAGAAGTTATTTAGGCAAACTAGACACCCACAAATCTATGGGCCCTGATGGCATGCATCCACAGATGCTGAGGGAACTGGTGGGGATTATTGCTCAGCCACTCTCTATCATCTTTGAGAGGTCATGGAGAACAGAAGAGGTGCCGGGGGACTGGAAGAAAGCCAATGTGACTCCAGTCTTCAAAAAATGCAAGAGGGAGGACCCAGGAAACAACAGGCTGGTCAGCCTCACCTCCGTCCCTGGAAAGATGATGGAGTAGCTCATCCTAGAGACCATCTCTAGGCATGTCAAGGAAAAGAAGGTGATCAGAAGAAGTCAGAATGGATTCACCAAGGGGAAGTTGTGCTTAATCAACCTGATAGCCTTCTATGATGGGATCACTGGCTGGATGGATGAGGGGAGAGCTGTGGATGTTGTCTACCTTGACTTCAGCAAAGCTTTTGACACTGTCTCCCATAACATCCTTGTAGGGAAGCTCAGGAAGTGTGGGTTAGATGAGTGGACAGTGAGGTGGATTGAGAACTGGCTGGATGGCAGAGCTCAGAGGGTGGTGATAAACGGTGTTGAATCTAGTATGTGTCCCCCAGGGGTCAGTACTGGGTCCAGTGCTATTCAACTTATTCATCAGTGACTTGGATGAAGGGACAGAGTGCATCCTCAGCAAGTTTGCAGATGATACAAAGCTGGGCAGAGTGGCTGATAAGACCAGAGGGCTGTGCTGCCATTCAGAGGGACCTAGATAGGCTGGAGAATTGGGCAGAGAGGAATCTCATGAGGTTCAACAAAGGCAAGTGCAGGGTCCTGCACCTGGGGAGGAATAACCTCATGCATCAGTACAGATTAGGAGTTGAGCTGCTGGAAAGCAGCTCCTCGGACAGGGATTTGGGAGTCCTGGTTGACAACAAGTTAACCATGAGGCAGCAGTGTGCCCTTGTGGCCAAGAAGGTCAATGGGATCCTGGCCTGCATGAGGAGGAGTGTTGCCAGCAGGTCAAGGGAGGTGATCCTGCCCCTCTACTCAGCCCTGGTGAGGCCACACCTGGAGTATTGTGTCCAGTTCTGGGCTCCCCAGTACAAGAGGGATGTGGAACTTCTAGAGAGAGTCCAGCGTAGAGCAACAAAGATGATTAAGGGACTGGAGCATCTATCGTATGAGGAAAGACTAAGTGAGCTGGGCCTGTTTAGCCTAAAGACGATAAGATTGAGAGGGGTCTTATCAACATGTACAAATACCTGAGGGGAGAATGTAAAGAGGATGGGGCCAAACTCTTCTTGGTGGTGTGGGTACAAATTGAAACACAGGAAGTGCCATCTCCATATGAGGAAGAACTTCTTTCCTGTGAGGGTGACAGAGCACTGGAACAGGCTGCCCAGAGAGGCTGTGGAGTCTCCTTCTTTGGATATCTTCAAAACCCGCCTGGATGCGACCCTGTGCCACGTGCTCTAGGTGTCCCTGCTTGAGCAGGGGGGGTTGGACTAGATGATCTCCGGAGGCCCCTTTTAAGCTCAACCATTCTGTGATTCTGTCTGAACTTTTATATTAAACACAATCTCCCTGTGTGGAATATCTAAAAGCTCAAGTAATGGACTCTGACAACTTCACCTCTTTTTGCCTGTGGGGAGCTTTCATTTTGTAAAATGTCATAACTCATATGATTACAGACTCCCCTATGATTGGCTGGTAACCATTTCTTAATATCATCATATCCACGTGAACTCAGAGCAACCACTGATAGGTTGCCTGTTTCCTTTGGAGCAGAAACTGGTCATGTATAAAATATAAAGTTAAATATATTTCTATATTTATATGTAAATATATATAAATGAGTATATAACTATGTATAAATACATACTTTATTTGTACATAGATGCACTTTATATATTTTTATAGGTATATAGAAAGTATATATAATCATATATAAAGATATATACATTAAATATATATATATCCATAAAAGTGTGTGTAGAAACTGTATAAACTGTATAGCCCATTCTTTAATAAGAGCTAATTAAATTCATAATTAAAGTTTAGATGTGATTAAATAAATAAATAAATAAAATAAAGATTAAGCAATTAAATAAAGTAAAAAGTAGGTTTGGGGCCCCTCACGTTACACTGCTGCTTAAGAAGCCTTAGGGTGGGGGGAACTTCAAGAGGGTGAGGGGCACCAAAAGGGTGGGGGGTACAAACAAGTTGGCACATGCTTGATGGCTATGGATCCCTCCTAGAATGCCCAGCAAAGGGTCTCCTGCACAACCCCCTCCCCATGCATGTAAAGAAGACCAATCCTGTAAGCCAGACCAAGAGGCTCCTGTGCCTGGCCCCAAACCACCAAGGTGCCTACGCAGTGTTACTGGAGCAGCCTTTGGCCTTTGCACGGTGCTGCAAGACACAGGCAGCAAAAATGGAAAGCTCAAACAAAATGCCACCTTCAAAAGAGCATATGTATGGGGACAATAAGGAAAAGCCCCAAAGGCATTTCTTAAAAAGACCATGCAAACCAGAAGAACCAGCCAATAGACCTGCAAATCAGAAACTATGTTTCCAGATAAGCTTCACATAGAGCGGGCAGGTGGTGGTGAGAGCTCCCTTTTTCCATGGCTATGGTGGATTTTACAGCTACCTGTAAGACCATTATGGGGTGCTTGTGCTATGTGTTTCCTTATCCTTCAGTTGTTGATGACCTTATAGGAAGTTTTAAAAATCTCTGACTGACTGAGGAGGGAGAAGACAGAAGAGTACCTTGAACTATTCATGTTTCTGTCCATGTCCACAGCAATCAAAGAAAGGAGAACAGGCACAGAAGGGACAGTGGCATTCAAGGAAAAAATGAAAAAGGCTGGAGAAGCATAATGGGCAACCAGCACCCCTCATACCCTGTTAATAAATTTTCTCTGTGCATGAGTTCATTTTTAGCAGAGGGCACACACCTCAGTAATTAAAGCCTGACCAGGGAAAAGACTTTTAAAATCAGCCTTTAAACAAGCTCTTAAAGCAGTATAATGTTCACCATTTTGTTACCAATAATCTTGGAACATTTTAATGGGGTGCTCAAAACCCAAATGTGGAGATATTATATGGTGCACAACACTTTTTGGTACATTGATGTGTTCTCAGAGTTTATAAAGAGTTACACCCATAGCCTCCACAGAACTATCAGAGACAGGTGTGGACTTTAACCCTATAAACTCTCCAAGGGTTTGGAAAACTGCATATGGGGAATGCTCAAAAAATGAGACAACAAAAGAAAGATTTGGGAAAGGTTATGAGCAGATCTTCACAGGCAAAGTGTTCATAGTAGCTGAATGTGAGAAGAAGGCAGATATCCATGTGTCACTTAATAGACTTCAGTCATGAAGCAACTGAGGGGGGCATTTTACCCTGAAGAACTTCAAAACATGAATCCCGATGAGGACAGAATCTGCCAAAAGTAAAGGAACAAAGAAACAGCTGCTGATGGTATGGCTGGCCCCAGAAATTCAACAGTTGAATTCAAGCCTCCCATGTCCAGGACATCTAGCGATTGGCAGTGGAATGGGAGGAAAAAGAAGAATGGTGGACGGGCATTTCTACATCACAGTATGCAACAATGCCAGTGCCAGAATCCTGCACCAAAACATCAGCTCAAACTTTACCATGCAGTTGGTAAGGCTCCTGGAGCTCTCAGGCAACTGGGAGGTGGGGCTGGCAGAAATACAGTATCCACACAGATGGAATAACATCAACAAAGACACCACCTTTGAAATAGCGCTGCAGGGTAAGACATGGCAGTATACTTTGAGAAAAGGCTATTATCTGTCCCTCTCCATGTTGATGGAATGTATGAACCACCTTATCAACCCCCACAACAAAGCTTCATTCATCGACTGCCCAGCAGTAGCCCTAGTCTTTGACCTTGTCATAAGTAAAACAAAGCTTAAACAGATGGGAAACCTTCCAGTTTTTCTACAAGTTTTCACATATTTGGGGGGCTTTTCTGGGGACTGCTGTTTCTAAAGTCATCCTGGGCAAGTTGCAAATACTAGCAAATCAGGAGCGCTCAGGGCTTCTTTCAATTCAAAGAAAAAGCCTCATGTCCCTGGAGGGAAGGCCCACACCAGCTTTTAGAAGGACAAAGGATGGGGAGGACACTGGACAGCAGTCTGGCCAGGACATGAAGAAGGAAAAATACAAGCCAAGCCAAACGATGTAAAAGAAATGGAAAACCCAGAGGAAGAGGGCCCATTCTATCAATAGAAAAGGCGATATATTTTAAAGGGGATAGCTTTCATTCATTACTACTTGGAAGAATTTACCAAATCCAAGCTGTATTTGTTTGAAGTGTCCTCGATGCAGATCAGCATCATGAAAAGCCTGTTTTTTGAGGTGTCTTCACTTTCAGCTATCTTAGACTTTTTCAGAGCAGGAAATGGGGAAGATGACATGGATCTGAATAGGACTCTGCTGTACCTTGCTGCAAGACTGTAAAAGCTGACAGGTCTAAACTCTGTACTGGTGAAGCTGTGGGCCTCGTGACTTACCCACAAGGGGGTATTTTCAGCCCACTGGACATTATCCTGGGGGACTGATTGATAAGCTAGAGCAACAACTGCTAACTCTACTGCACCTTCTCAATTACATCTGTGACATGCTGTCCACACACTTCTCCACAGGGGCTGTTCTACAAAGACACAGCTGGGCAGCAGGAAGCTATCACACTGGGTTTAGGCAGTGCTCACCTCTGATGGCCCAGAGTAGGAGGATCAAACTGCTGGGACCCTTTCACAGCAATCTGTTCTGTCAAGACAAACTTTTGTTTAATGGCATGGATGTAAAATTTAACCTGACAAAAAAACAGACAGCATCCCCTCTCTATGGCCTGTGGATACCACTGCATCTTTTTCTTACATCACTGTAACAAGGGACAACATTTTTCTCCTTTTGAAAAATGTTTAAAACTGTATTCTAATGATTTAGTACAAAATGTAAAAAAATGAATCTGGAGTGTTCCCCATTTCATAAAACCCAGATCTGTATCTCTTGCAATGATTTGCATGAATGTATTATGTAAATAAAATTTACAATCCAACTGAAGGGGTGTGTTCATGTTCTTTAACTAAGTGCCTCCCTTTTTTTTATTTATTTTTTTTTGGATGAATGAACACTACAGACAACAAATTTGAAAGATTTTGAGATTTTTATCAGTAAATTTTACAATATGAGCTACTAAGCTTTAGGTATTTCTCTCTTCTTAGGTGGTGTGTGTGGTGCTTCTCAGTCACCTTTAGCTACTCCAAGAGATCCTGGTTCTCTGTATTACCCAATGCAGAAGACGAGACATTCACTGTAGCCATGGCTTTCATAAAAACATTCCAGCCTTTAGGTGTCCTCAGGTTAAAAGGAGCACGAGTCTGAAGGACTCCTTGGACTAAACTGAGCAGGCTGGAACCCTTGATTACATCTCTGTGCACAAAACATCTCTGGTTGTCCCAAAATAAATATGTTTGTGTTGCCTCAGTTTCCCTAGGAGCGCTTGTGCATTCTTCCTATACCAGGGATGCACATTATCTAACATTTCCTGAACAACTGGGTTGGGGTCCTCAGGGGTCTCAAAGAATGTTTCTGTTTCTATCTCATTTTGTTCTGGAAAAACAAGAGTTCACTTTCCCCTTTTCTGATTACATACTTAGCTTCTGGCAGAGGTGTAGTTTTATATAATCTGAGAAATGACTGTTACCTCTCTGTTCAAAATGCCAAAGCTCATAGATTTTACAGACACTGTAGTCCTTTTCCAGAGCCTTGTTCAGTTCCAGGGAACACCAGGTGCCCACAAGGGCTCTTCCTTCACCCCTGTGGGTGTAGAGGGCCTGGCAGGTTTCAGCACAAGTGCAGCACAAGGGAAACAATAGCTTGCTATTTACCCTCAAGGGAAGCACAGTCTACAGACTTGCTAAATGTGTATTTGTTTTTTTCCCTAGTGTGCTTCTTTTATGTTCACTTTTGCCAAGTGACAAGTGTCTCTCCAAGACACTGTATTAGCAGCGAAGGATCACAGTGCCCAGTGGGGGGCTTCACCAACACCTTCTGAGGGTCCTTGGTCAGATTTGTTCTGCAGCACATTGACAAATGGAGCTCCTTCTCCAGTGAGGAAAGAGAAGGTCTACCAAAGCTTTGTGAAATCAGGCAAGCAATCAATCAGGTCCGCCCTAACCCAGAGCAAGGTTGTACAAAAAGGGGAAGAAATTCACTCAGCTATCATAATCCATTCTTGCTTGTTAAATAACAGCACCCTTCCTTCCTGCATAACTCCAAGGGAGTATAAAGAGAATGTTGCTGTTGCAGGAAGAGTCAGGTGTAGTCTCCTCCATCAATGGTAAAGGTACCGTGAGGCTAAACAGCTGGAGCAAATGAGCCAGCCTAGTTTCTGGGGGCCTCTTTCAGACTGTCAGCGAACAAAAGGGAAATGTTCATTATCATTGCTAGAAAAAAAATAGTTACCAGGAAGCAGGAACAGCCCAACAGTACTGAGGGAGGAGAAGGAACAATGCAAGCATATCCAATGCTTTCCTGCCTGTTGCCTATCTCTGCAGCACTGATTATCTCTGGATTTCTCCTGTCCTCTGACATAATAGGCTGCAGTTTTGAAGGCATTTTGTACTTAAGGTCTTGACTATAAGCAATTAAGGAAGAAGACATTAGTGTGTCTGAGAGTCAGGATGCTTTGTACTCTCTTAACTACCCTAGCCAGCACTGGAATAATTTATTATTTATAAATTAGAGAACTCACTGCAATTGTTTCATGCACTCTACATGTGAACATGGGGGCCCTGTGGTCTGTCTCATGGAGACTACAATCTCTCAGTGAAGAGATTTGCTACAGGATTGGTGGTGCTAGGGAGCAGCGAGGACCAACTACTCCCTAAAGGACAGGGAGCCAAGCATAATGACAAGGCCAGCAGGGCAGGGGCCTCATCAGCCAGGGCCCAATCCCACAGTACCTGAGTGAGGCAAGCAGGGCAGGTTGGGGGATGGCAGCCAAGGTCAACTGAGAGTCAAGGTCACCAGACAAGTTTGTGGTGACAAGGGAAGTCCAAGCCTACTTAGCCTCTGGGGCTTCCCAGGGGTGACTTGGACATTTCCCCCAAGCCCACACAGATTCTGGAACTTCATCTGAACAGCTTGGGCCTTTCCTTCCCCATTCCCCAGCCTACCTGGCTTTTTGGACTCTCCCTCCCTCCACCTGGTGGGCTTTAGTCCCTGCCTGAGCTATGTTGTAGATGTGTTTGCCCCAGTTCAGCCACAGCCATTCCTGTGCTTGGCTGTGGACCCTGATTATCTGGGAAGCTGCAGAGGCTAAGCAGGCTTGAGGGGAGAGAGGAAAAATGAGAGGTAAGAATCCCAGCCACCCTAGGGAAGCCCCAGAGCCTGGGTGGAGTTGGGGGAAGGAAAAGGGTTCAACCATCGCAGGGGAATCCACAGGCTAGGGAAGCTTGAGGTGGGAGGGAAAGGGCTCAAACCAGCCCAGGAAAGCCCCTGAGGCCAGGCAGCACTGTGGAAGAGGGTTTACTTAGGAACCTGGGGATGAGTAGGGGGTCAGCACTGTGGGGAGACCAGAGCCCAAGGCTAGATTGATCAGTCAGGAAGAGTCATGGGGGCAAGGCCTTGAACAGATGCAGATCAGGCTCCATGGAACTCAGCCTCATCTAACTATTATGGAAAAGTAAGGGCCAGCTGCTCCCTAAGAGACAGGGAGTCAGGCATGATAAGGCCTGCAGGGCAAGGATCTTGCCTGCCAGGGCCCTATCCCACAACCCCAAGAGTGAGGCAAGTAAGGCAGGCTCAGGGATAGCAACCAGGGTCAACCAGGAGTATGTGGTGACAGGGTAGGCCCAAAGTCAAGTCAGTAAGACAATCCCCAGATCAGGATCAAGTCTGGTGAAGGCAACCAGAGTCAGACATAGTCTACTAACAGCTAGGCAGGTCCCAGATCAATCAGGGATGCCAGCCTACAAATTAGGGTCCTGATCAACAGAGGGCATGGGCACAGGCAGAGCTGAAGACAGGTACACCTCAAACAAGGGCTGAAGGTGCACATCTGAGATTAAATGGGGTTCCTGGTCCCATGGACTGAAGGTGTGGATGGAAGCCCCAGGTGAGGCTGGTCAGGGCCATTAAGGTCTACTAGTGCACTCAGGGCTCTGACAGATGGATATCTTCTGTCATCCTCCTTGATCTTGTGCTCTGTATTTAGCCTATGTCACTCACCAGCTTTATTAAAGATTTGGTTAAAGAGGAACTGTTGGGATTGCTTGCAGTTTAAGCACTAGCCTAATAGGGAACAGTGTTTAGGATACTGCAGAGATTTTTGGCTTGGTAATGCTGGGGGGCTGCCCTATGCTTGTATGAGTTTTGGACAAGGGGCCAAGATAATCACTTAGAAATGGAAGAGGGAAAAAGAGCTTGGGGGGGGAGCATGAGACTTATCTTGAATTTTGCACCTGAATGTGGCTAATTACTTTT
>WBNA01000780.1:16522-30853 GCA_013398345.1 Nothocercus nigrocapillus | reverse complement strand
TTTTTTTTTTTTTTTTTTTTTTTTTTTGTTCCTGAACATGGAAATGCCTGTCTGTCTTATGGAACTTTGAAGGCTTTGGTTTATTTAGACACAGATCTGAGAGACTTTGGTACAGCTATATTGACTTTGGTACAGCCCAGATGGATGTGGTACAGAGCGGTTCTTTTACCCAGTGTTCCTGAAAGGTAGATGGAGACAGGCAGGTTTTGGAAGGCATTGACTTTGCTTTGTAGCTTTTATTTGAACATTGTTTGCTGTTGCTCTTCAATGATCTGGGGAACACAGCACTGACATTTAAGAGGTTATGCCAATGTGCAGAGGCACTAACTGACAAATAGGTTGGTAAGCCCAAGCTCAGGAACTTTAAGATGCTGAACATCCAGATGGTGCTATCCTGTCATGTTCAGCCATGCACTCAGAACCACCTCCAGCAAGCGGAAATGATCAGGTATCATGTGCTGCATCCTGAAGGACATAACTTCATGCATTAGGGTAACACCAGCAGTATCTTAGCTGTGCTATGGGATACACTGGGATGGTGGTGACTGCAGCACAAAAAGCCATTTCCAGACTTCATTCACCTCTCCAAGTCCCTGCAGGATGCTCTTGATCCAATAAGCACAAATCTGCCTCTCTCCTTAGGGAAGAGAAAGGCCATCATGGCCCCACATGGCAAAAGGACATGTTTAATGGTATTTGACTGATCAGCCTGCAGTGTAGCCTTTGTGATCTTGCTGGAAAAAAAACCAGCAACAACAACATTGATTTGGTCATAAAACTAAACGGATGAGACCTCAGGTGCTTTAAGGCATTTGGTTTCAGCACACTGATATAACTTTAAAAGTTATGAGATGTTCTTCGACTACTGCACAAGGGTATAGCTAAAGCAAGATAGCAGATATTTTCATGTAATTGATGAGAAAGCTGACATTTACCACTTTATTTCTGTTTTCAATTTTGCATCATCACCTATATCTTGCTGTAACAACCCAAAGAACATTGAAATGACTCATACAGTACACAGCTGCTGTCAATGCACTTCTATCCCTATGCTATTTCATTTAAGGTCAAAAAGGTTCATTATCTTGATGCTGCAGAAATAGCAACACTTGTTTTTACCATAGGTAGGAAAAATGCTCTGAGCTCAGTGCTGGCAGAAATATCTTTGAAGTTGGAGACTGCTTAACTACAGAAGTGAAGAATTCAAAAGCTTTTAAGTCACAAAAAGTCATGTGGAGAGTTGATTCATATAGTTTTTCATTGAGGAATCATCTGCTTTGGAATTACCCCACCATAACAAGACATGCATGGAGTACTACCAGAAGTAGTGTGAATGCATGGTAAATCTCCTCTAAAATACCCTTACAATAGACTTACTACAGAGCTAGTCATCTTAAAACTGAGGCAAGGCAATAGTATTCTCACCATTCATTGTCATAAGTAAAATTCTACTACCTCAAGAGAACTTTATTTGTATCTTTCTAATGTGTTAAATGGCTGAGTGAAGACCTCCAAAAGTGTTAAGAATGGAAACCCTGAGCCTTCTTTTCAATTTTGCTTAGAGTTGCTGGCCTTCCACTTCTAGAAGTTGGCAACCATTGGCATCAGAGAGGATCAGAGGCCAAAGGGAGGCTCAGATAGGTCAGGAATAAACTGTGGCTTTTATGCCACATATGAGAACATGTGATTACTGGGACTCTGGTACCATTAAAGCAGAACAGTAGCTTTCAAGAAGAACAGACTGATTCAGGGTGTGTCATAGCACACCAAGCCAATCTGCTCCACTTTGTTTTTTTTTTTCCTTTGGAGTCTTCTCTACCAGTGATACCCCTTTATCTTTTCTTTAGCTCTCACTTGTCTGTGTCCAACCCTAGTTCTTTGTGAATTTCACTCCCAGTCCGTGCCCTGAGATGCAGTGCTAAGAACTATGGTAGTCTTGGTGGAGAACTTGGATCAAGTCTCTGGGACCTGGCAAAAGCAAAGGTTCTGTAGCAGCATCTAGAGACCACAGGGTGAATTCAGCTCTTGCCCAGAGCTCAGGCAAGGGTCAGTCTCTGGTTGAGTTCCACAGAGGGATAGTAGGGCAATTACTGAAGGGAGTTAATTACAGTAATAACCAAAACCTCGGAAGCCTGTGTGAGTTGTGTAAGATGGAGGGGCACCTGAAAGTCTGTTTAGCATGCTAATTGCATTTAGAAGTCCCTTACATTCTGGGTCAGTTGCTGTTTTCTGTGGGAACAGTTAGCAAGTCTCCTCTATGTGACATGCACATCCATGGCCCCTACACCTCCAGTCAAAATGAGTTCATGTAGAGAGCCCTACAAGTCCATCCCCTCTCATGTAAGGCCAAAATGTGAGGAGTGCACCTGTATTGGTACCCCCAAGGGGTACGTACAGATGTAGCACTGCAAGGCACGCATAGCTAAGCATGCCACTAGACAAAACTACACAGAGTATGCAGGGAAATTTGTGTAATAAAACTCAATGAGATATGATAAAAAAAAGGGAGAGTGTTATTTATTTGCAAAATCTCTAATAAGTTCATATTACCCACTCACACTCCTCTCAAATTTCATTCACTCATGCTCACACACGTTCACAAGCACCAAGACATGTGCCCAAGTGGCCTGGCCAGAATCACTTGTGCACAACAGAGGACAAAGGACTCCAGCTGTTGAGCCATCATGTCTCCAAGGTTCTTGATTGGCAAAACAAATTAGTCTTGGACAGCTCTTTTATAACCTTTAGGAGTCATAGCTGTTATGGAGCGGTCCTTTGCCTCAGAATCTTGCTAACTTCAACTTTCATAAAACTTTGGCCAGGTTTCTGCCTGTTAACTCCTTTTCTTTGTTTGGAATATATGCTTGAAATATATGTCTGTAGGCTGTTTTCCTGTTGGGCTAGCAGGAAAAGGACTGATGCATGTGATATGCTGCAACTTTGTTACCATCCTCCTGGTGTTAGGTTGCGAGGTCTTCACTGACAAATCATCTGTGCTGTGGTCTTATCAGAGTGGAGAGTCTGAATACTTTTGGTCATGAAAGAAACAACATTCCCTCAATTTTACTCCTGGGAACAGTTTTCTGGGAAGTGTCCTTCATTATCCATGCAGGCCTCTTTTTTAACCCTTTGTTCTGCTGTTCCTTCTGGTACATACACATACACACACACACATTTCCATTCATACATATTACATTCATACCAACCTTAGCATTTCTGCTACAAATCTTGAAAAATAGAGGGAATTTTTATCAAGTTGAGGTTTCCAACATTTATCAATACAGGCTACAGAGGCTGGAATAGTTGATATTATTCAAGGCTAATATTCAGCTAGAGCTAGCAAATCCTGACTGGATTCCATTTGGGTCTGTGCAGGTGAGAAAGTGCCCCTGTCTCACAGTCTGTGGTCTGTCAGAGGCCAGAGTACACTTCTCCCACTTCTAGTTTAGCTGCTGCACTCAAGGCCAGCTTGCTTGTTGATAAAAGCTGTTGTGAAGGAAGAGATGGAAAAAGTCTCAGTTTGGGGCTTCCCCCCTCCTACCCTTGGGACCTGCTTTTAAGCTGAGGCTCTTGCATTTAGTCCCTGTCTGGGCTATATTGTAGTTCTGTTGCAGCTATGGCTGTGCCTGGTCTTGTACCTCCTTGATGTTGACCCTGATCCTGGCCCACTGACTTCACTTTCTGACTTGACCTTGGACTTACCTCCTCAGGACAAACTTGCTGATCACTGTGATCATTGTGATCAATGGAGTGAGGCTGACTTTGATCACTGCCCTAGACCTGATCCTGACTAAAATAACTTCCTTCTCCCTTGTTGGTGAGGTCACAGCCCTGGCTTGCCTTGCTGCCACCCTTGGTTCCCAGCTCACCTGCCTTTGTTGCTCCCTGGCATTAAGTTCACACCATCTCAAACCCTGAGCACCATATGGCCTGGCTCTCAGGCTGCCCAGGAGTTTGCCCCCATGGCTCCCCCACAGCTCCAGGCTGACCTCCAAACCCTGCAGGAAGCTATGGTTAATATGATCATGGCCTACAGGCTTCTTTAACATCCCTTGTACCCAGAGCACCCCCTCTCCCCCAAATCCACAAACCCTTCAACAGGTATTGAGTGAGGGTACAGGGGTTTATTAGTCAGATGCAGCTAATCTTTGCCACCTACCCGAGGGCCTATCCAAAAGATATCATCCACTCAGCAGCAGTAATATCCCCTATGATTATCTGAATATTGTAGAGTTGATCAATTAGTGGTTTTGAAATAAATTTCTGCTAAATTTCTACCCAGCTCCACATGTTTATTAATAATATACACCTAGGCTGGGCCTCATGTATAGAGGATTGAAGGCCAGACAGGTGTGTGTAAAGGGAGAGATGGTTTCTAGTGCATATAAGTAACACCTTTCCACATAGACCTGTGAACTCCAGGATGACAGACTGATAGATAACTAACCATTGTCTGTATAACTGCATCAGGTAGCAATTAGATTGTATAAGGTAGTCAGGGTAGCTGCACCTTTTCAGAAAAGCAAGGGATTGTTACTGCTCAGATATTCCTTTTTCACACAAAGATCATTCTGATTTAGAATCCTCCATTTTGTAGGTGGATGTTTGTCTTGCTTCCCCAGGGTCAGGGCTACAGATGACTATCTCTGTGTTCAGTACTGGAGTGTTGACACGAGCCCAATAAAAATGCACTGAGGAAGACATTGTGCTTCTGCCTTAAAACAGCTAATGGAAAATTACATTGATGTAGCTGGTTTATGCCTTGAAGCAGCCACATTGCTGACACAGTGACGCCCTGGAGAAGGAAGAGGAATGGTCTTCCTTTCACATCCTCCCCCAGAAGGTCAGCCCTAAGCAGGAGTTCCACTCCATGCCTTTTTCTCTTGGCAGCTCGCTCCCACTAAGAGGAATTATAATATCGAGGACAAGAAGCTTCTGGCAATCAAAAATGCCTTTGAAGAGTGGTAGCACTTCTTTGAGGAAGCAGAAGACCTGACAGTGATACTAACTGACCACCACAACCCGGAATGCTATTAAGGGGTAAAGTGCCTCCCGCCCCTTGCCTGCTTGGTCTTCTTTTCATGCTTTCCTTTCACTTTCATATGCACCATCTGGGGAAGCGAATGACAAGGCAGATGCATTGTCATGGGAGGAGGGCACCAGTTTGGATGCATATGCTGCACATGCACCTCCTGCCCTCTTTTTTTTTTTTTTTTTCCCAAGACACTTCATCACAGCCACAACAAAGGATGAGCTCACTGCAGAAGTTCACCAGGCCACTGCAAATGACCCACTCCTGGCACAGCATTGCACTGGCACAGCCTCTCCCAGCCTGTGAGAACAGGACAGCTGCTTGTACTGAGGCAGGCAACCATATATACTGCAGAGTCCACTGTTAGTCCTCCACTGATACCATGACACACCTGAAACCAGACATGGCTGTTGGAAGACACAGCACCTGATTGCGTGGACCTACTGGTGGCCCACAGTACAGGCAGATTTGGATGACTATGTCTGATCCTGCAACACCTACACTCACACCAAAAGGCCTTTGCAAAGACCACAAGGTCTCTTACAGCCCTTCCTCACCCATGACCAGCCTTGGCCTTTCATGTCCATGGATTTCATAGTAGACCTGCCCCTCTCTCATGTGAACACAGCCATCCTGGCGATGTGGACCTGTTCACCAAGATGGCTCACTTTGTCCCCCCTAGGAAGTTGCCCATGGCCCCACAGACTGCCCAACTACAGCATGTTTTCTGACACTGTGGCCTTCCAGACAGCATTGTTACTGACCAGGGGAGGCAATTCACAGCCAGATTTTGAAAGGAGCTCATGGGTTTCTACATATAAGCCTGTTTCTCCTCACACTACCTCCAGACAAATGGGCAGATAAAGAGAGTGGATCAGATCTGGAGCAATACCTCTGAGATTACAGTAACTTTCTCCAAGATGATTGAGTCACCCTCCTCCCACTGGCAGCGTTTGCCTACAATGACAACACCCATGCATCTATACAACAGACCCTATTCTTCACTGAATTTGATTTCTACTCCTGAGGTCATCGAGCCAGACCAGGTAACTCACATGTGTCTGCAGCCAGCAATCTCCTCACACCATTCCAAAAGGTTTATACCCTCCTCATAACACAGTTGGACAAGGCCAATAGAACTTATAAGAGTCAAGCAGACAGACACCATTGCCCAACCACGGCCTTCACCATCAGTAACTGGGTTTGGCTATGCAGTGAGCATATTGGGACCACCCAACCATCTGCCAAGCTAGACCATCACTATTTGGGGCCTTTCATTATTGTTGATCAAGTCAAGCTGATTACCTATTGCCTGGAGCTTCCATGATCATAGAATAATAGAATCATAGAATTATTATGGTTGGAAAAGACCTTCAAGAAAATCGAGTCCAACCGTAAGCCCCTCAACACCATACCTGTTAAGCCATGTGCCTAAGTGCCTCATCTACACGTTTCTCGAACACTGTCAGGGATGGTGACTCCACCATTTCCCTGGGCAGCCTGTTCCAATGCTTGACTACTCTTTCCATGTAGAAATTCTTCCTAATATTGAACCTGAACCTCCTCTGGTGCAACTTGAGGCCGTTTCCTCTTGTCCTATTTTCAGTAGTTATTTTGGAGAAGAGATCGACCCCCGCCTCACTACAACCTCCTTTCAGGTAGTTGTAGAGAGAGATAAGGTCTCCCCTGAACCTCCTCTTCTCCACACTAAATAACCCCAGCTCCCTCAGCCACTCCTCATAAGGTCTGTGCTCCAGCCCCTTCACCAGCTTCATTGTCCTTCTTTGGACACACTCCAGCGCCTCCATATCCTTCTTGTAGTGAGGGGCCCAAAACTGAATACAGTATTTGAGGTGCGGCCTCATCAACGACGAGTACAGGGGGACGATGTAAGAGACTGTTTTGGATTGTGTTTGCCTCGACATTGTTGCCATACCATTTAGGACTTCTTGACCTCGGCATCCTGTCTCTGGGAAGACTGTGATATCAGCTCCAGGTGTTTTATCTACATACAATTTATGATTTCTTGGCCTTGGCATCCTGTCTCCGGGAAGATCAGCTCTAGACCTGAACAATGCTCAGCAGTGCCTACTGAGCAGTGCTTGCACTCGAATCGGGTAAAAAAAGGAGCACCAGAGCACGCAGCATGTACGAAAGTGGGCGGACTCTTCAAGAACTGGGACATAAAAGGACTGCGTATTCCACCTCCCTGCCACCCCCCAACCTCCCGGGGTGTGTGGCTTCTTTCCCTGAACTCTCCTTCAAGAGATCAGCACCTGCACCGAGGCAGAGCCAACGAAACCTAGCTGGACTGGTGGTGGTGGTAACTAATCTTGCTGCATCTCTCCCGCTTGCTTGCTTATCTTTCTTTTTCCCTTCTTCTCTCTGCCCTATCGCAGTTATGAGAATAGAGCTTATAAGGCTGTATGGCATTTGACCCCTTTTGTGTCTTAATCTCACTCTTGGGATTGTTTCGAAACCTCCCCTGACAGTGGATTGGGACAGACGATCACTTCCCCAGTCCTGCTGGCTACACTGTTCCTGATACAAGCCAGGATGCCGTTGGCCTTCTTGGCCAGCTGGGCACACTGCTGGCTCATGTTCAGATGGCTGTCGGCCAGCAACCCAGATCCTTTCCCGCTGCGCATCTCTCCAGGCACTCTGCCCCAAGCCTGTAGCGTTGCATGGGGTTGTTGTGACCAAAGTGCAGGACCCGGCACTTGGCCTTGTTGAACTTCATACAGTTGGTCTCAGCCCATCGATCCAGCCTGTCCAGATCCCTCTGAAGAGCCATCCAGTCTTTCACATCTCCCTCTTAAAGACTCCTCACCAAGACTCTTTCCATTGCCAGCCCCTCCCACCCCACAGTTATGGTGTGAGGGTAGCCCGAGTGTTGTGTGGAACATATTTTGGATTATAAACTCATTTGGGGAAATCTTCAGTGTCTCATTAATTAACAGGGCTACAGACCTGAGGAACTCTCATGGGAACCAGCAGACAATGTGCATGTTCCAGCTAAGACCAAGACATTTCCTAACAAGTACCCCTCCAAACTCAAACCTTTGTGAGATGTGCGTACATATCTCTTTTAAGGGGAGAGGGGAAAGTTGCCAGCAGAGCCTGGAATACACTTCTCTCACTTCTAGGAGTTTAGCTGATGACCTCAAGGTCAGATTGCTTGCTGGTAAGAGCTGTTGTAAAGGAAGAACTGAAATAAGCCTCAGTGTAAGGAGCTCCCCCCCTCCTACGCTTTGTTGCTCTGTAGTCCTGTAATATGGTATTGACACTGCTAGTTACAAGCCACAGGCTTTGTACTGAATTTGCAAGGCCTCAGTACTGAGGCTCATTAGGCTTGCGCTGTCTGGACTTTTCTTGAACAGCCTACAGCTTTGTTTTGACTTGGTTTAGCTATAACAGCATTTTTTCTAATTGCCCAGGTGTATATGGCTAATTTGTTTTACTTTTGTTTATCTATATGGTTCCACCATGGTTTTACATCTCTAACATAATGATGTAGTACAGAGAAATACATGCCTGGTATAACAGAGGCCTTGAGAAGTGGAGGCACAGGATGGAGTATAGAGGAGTAGAGCCTCTTCTCAGTGGTGGCCACTGATAGGACTAGAGGAAACGGCCACAAACTGAAATACCAAAAGTTCCACAGGAACTTAAGGAAAAATTTCTTAACAGTGAGGGTGACAGAGCCCTGGAACAGGCTGCCCAGAGAGGTTGTGGAGTCTCCTTCTCTGGAGATCTTCAAAACCCGCTTGGACACAGTCCTGAGCCACATGCTGTAGGTGACCCTGCATGTGCAGGGGGGTTGGACTAGATGATCTCTAGAGGTCCCTTCCAACCTTAAGCATTCTATGATTCTATGATCATAAGAGATGGGGCACAGGGTTCGTATTGGAGACCCCTCAGCTATAAACAACTCACCAGCAGTCAGTTAAAGAAATGCAGACCTGGAGCTGGACAAAACTGATTTTAGGGGTGACAAAGAGAACAATGAAGATGTAACACATGCATAAAACACACCATATATAGTACATTCAGTTGTAACATGGAATTGCAGAGCAATGAAGAAAGGGCAAAGTGTTAGCAAATATATTAAAATGATCCAAAGTGAATCCTGGAGTGAGGTAGAAGAAACCATCAATATGAACATCATATTCCTTCTAGAGAAGGACTCCAGATGTTGATAATTCACCATAACATACATGGCTCAGCCCAACATAGGGTATAAAACCTGAACAACTACCAAAGGAATTTCAAAGAGAGCAATGGGCTTGAGCTGTCTTCAACCCACGTATTCCTTCCCAGTGATTGGAGATGCCCAGTGTTGTGATGGTGAGCACGTTATAGAGACCAGTAATGGCGATCACATTAGTATTGTGATTCAACTGTATAAGTGCACACTTGTATTGTGATTTCAGTATATTGCTGTATCACTCTGCTAAAACAAAAATCCTGTATAACATCAAATATCTTCAAAGTAAACTTTTATATTAAACTTTGCACTCTCCATATGCTTGGAATATCTGAAAGAAGCTGGTGAGAGAGTACTGGACTCTGACAGTGCTTCAGCCTCCTGACCATCTTGGTGGCTCTCTGATGAACTTACTCCAGCTAGTCAATGTCTTCTTTGTATTGAGGGTGCCAAAAACTGTACAGAATATTCTAGATGTGGTCTAATGGATGCTGAGTAAAGGGGGATAATCACCTCTCTCAAACTACTGGTTATGCTCCTGTTGATGCAGACCATGAGTCTGTTTGCATTCTTGGCTGCCAGGGCAACACAGGTTGCCCACCCCGCCCCGAGCCTTCCACACAAAGATGCTCCCCAGCCAGTCTGTCCCCAGCCTGTAACACTGCCAGGGGTTCTTCCTTCTCAGGTTCAGGACTTGGCATTTGTCCTTGTTGAATTTCATCAGGTTCCTGTCAGTCCATTCCTCCAGCCTGTCTAGGTCTTTCTGGATGCCAGCCCTGCCCTCATATTGACTTATGACCCCCAATTTGGTGGTAGGACTTGTGCAACAGACTGGTGAAACAGTGGCCCTGAGCCTGTGGTTTGTTTATTTATTTATCTTTAAACTTTACTTAGTAATTTTATTATCTCTTATTAAACAATCTTTTAATGCATATATTTTATATATTTATGTTTATGTGCTAATTATAGCTATAATATGCATATATATGTATAAATAATTATATATCCATATTTATGCACTGTTTTATATATATATATGTAGAAATATATCTGTACATCTATATCTGAGGGCCCTTGACATGCATACTAACAAGAAACGGGCTTCAGCTGCCAACCACAAGGAGTTTTGCGATCACAGGGGGTAAGGCTGTGTCAAAATGTCAGCACCCAATGGGACAAGGACCCTTGATGTACTTCTGGGATAAAAAAAAAAAATGATGACTTTTGCTGGAAGCATGGCAAAGAAAAGACTTCTGTGGAAAATCAAATATATTTCTGGGCAAATAGAGACACTGTATGAGTATGCAGGGATGGGATTAGGAAAGCCAAAGCTCATCTGGAGTTGAATCTGGCAAGAGATGTGCAGAATAACAAGAAAGGCTTCTATAAATACATAAGCAGCAAAAGAAAGGCTAGGGAAAATGTGGTCCTGCTGCTTAATGGGGCAGGGGCCCTGGTGACAAAGGACTCAGAAAAGGCAGAGGTACCAAATTCACCTCAGTCTTTACTGGTAAGATTTGCTTTCAGGAATCACAAACCCCTGAGAGCAGAGGGGAAGTCCAGAGCAAGGAAAATTTCCCTTGGTGGAGAAGGATTGGATTAGAGAACACTTAAGTGAACTGGACATTCCCAAGTCTGTGGGCCTTGATGGGATGCAACCATGAGTGCTAGGGGAGCTATGTCATTGGGAAATCACTCTCAATTATCTTTGAAAGGTCATGGTGATCAGAAGAGGTGCCTGAGAACTGAAAGAAAGCAAATGAAACTTCAGACAGACCCAGGGAACTATAGGGTGGTCAGTCACACCTTGATCCCTAGGAAGGTGATGGAGCAACTAATACTGGCAACCATTTCCAGACAAATGAAGGACAAGAAGGTGATTGGGAGTAGTCAGCATGGATTCTTGAAAGGGAAATCATGTCTAACTAATCTGAGAGCCTTCTAATATGAGATGACTTGTCTGGTGGATGAGAGGAGAACAGTGGATGTTGTTTATCTTGACTTCAGTAAGGCTTTCAGTACTGTCTCCCACAATGTCCTCATAGGCAAGCTGATGAAGCAAGGGCTAGACAAGTGGTCAGTGAGGTAGATTGAAAGCTGGGTGAACCACCAGACTCAGAGGGTTGTGATAGGTGTCACAGTGTTGAGTTGGAGGCTAGTCACTAGTGGTGTCCCCCAGGGGTCGATAGTGGGGCCATTACTGTTTAACCTCTTCTTTAGTGACCTGGATGATGGATGAGTGGACAGTGAGGAGGACTGACAACTTGCTGAAAGAGAGCTCAGAGGGTTGTGCTCAGTGGTACAAAGTCTAGGTGGAGGCCTGTACCTAGCGGTGTCTCCCAGTGGTCAGTACTGGAGCCAATGCTGTTCAACTTATTCATCAGTGACCTGGATGAAGGGGCAGAGTGCACCCTCAGCAAATTTGCTGATGGTACAAAACTGGGAGGAGTGGCTGATACACCAGAAGTCTGTGCTGCTATTCAGAGAGTCCTTGACAGGCTGGAGAAGTAGGCAGATAGGAACCTCATGTTGTTTAACAAAGGGAAATACCAAGTCTTGTGCCTGGGGAGGAATAGCCCCATGCACCAGTATAGACTGGGTGCTGACTGTCTGAAAAGTAGCTTTTCAGAGAAGGACCTGGGTGTCCTGGTGGACACCAGGTTGGACATTAGCCAGCAACGTGCTCTCATGGCCAAGAAGGCCAATGGAATCCTGGGATGCATTAGGAAGCGCATTGACAGCACATTAAAGGAGGTGATCCTTCCCCTCTACTCATCAGTAGTGCTGTGGAGGAGTGACACACTTCACTGATCATGGTTGAGAGGTTGAAGTTTTTATTAGAATTCAGTCCTATACTTCCAGTATATCTAACATGAGCATGGGACCATGACCATAGATTTGGAGGAGCAGCACTTTTAGCATTTGGAATAGCAACATGAACACAGTACCTCTGTCTGCCATCTTGTGGGGTGCTGTAAGAGAAAATAGAGACTTGTTTGGTGGGGTGATTTCAAACAGGTTACCCCATTGGAAGGAAGGAAATATCCATCAAGCACTAATTTTATGTTTAGTGCTGCTACTATCCTTGGCCTCCCAGGCGAGAGAGCTGCAGGGTCTAGTTAGAGTCATCAGCACAATGCCGATAGATGGTAAGTCAACTATCACAGGTTGTCCTGGTTGTAGAGTTATGGGGTATTCTTTTTCTTTAGATGGTGAGTGCCCAAGCCCACCTTTTGGAAAGGAGGTTCAGCTTACTGGGCTTCCCGTGGCTCCATATTGGTTATTTAATTGATGGAGCACTTTGGTAAGCTGGGTATCCCAAAAGACGTCATATTGCTTAAACCCTTTCTTGAGCAAACCGTTAACCCTTTCTACCATCCCATTTGATTGGGGGTAATATGGGGTATGAAATAGCCACTGAATTCCTTCTTGTTTTGTCCAATCTTGTACTTCCTTACAGGAGAAGTGGGAACCGTTATCACTCTGGATAACATCAGGAGTTGTCAAGTTAGAAAAACAAAATGATAGGCCTTTCATAGTATTCTTTCCACTTGCCCTTCAACAGGCCATGGCTATGCATAAGCCAGAAACTACTTTGACCCCTGGTAACCAGAAGAGGATTTCATGGGTCCAATATAGTCCATCTGCCAGATTGACCACAGGGTTTTTCCTTTACTAATGTGAAGGGGTAGGGCCTTGGCAGGATGGTCCATCTGAAGTTTTAGTCAACACTGGGGGCACTCAGTGAGGATCGTCTCACACATTTTCCTGCTTAGGGACCATCCTTTACTTTGAGCTGCAAAGTAGAGCACTTCCCTACCTGTATCACCCAGAGTCTGATGTAGCCACTCCCAACCAATACCATTTAGGACTTATTTCTTATTTTAGTCAATCCACTCATCCTTTGATTACATTTTGTAGCTGGTTGTCCTTAGCGTGGGCTTTTGTCCTTAGCATGAGCTTTTACCCATCCCATTTTAAACTTTTTTTTCTCGCTTTATTGAGCAATAACTGCTTATCCTGATTTCTCCAGACTGAGGATCTATTTATTTCCCAGTTAAGAGCTTCCAATTGACAAAGCCATTGGTTGCTGCCAGTCCACACAGCATAGGAGTCTACATATAAAATCCTGGCTCCGTTTTGTAACACTAAAACTACTGCTCTTAACTCTTACTTGTGCACTACCTTCGCCTTCCTTGGTGACTTGTCTACCAGTGGTAATGTCTAGGGCTACGGCTTTGTATTGCCATTTTCCACAGGCTCTTTTTGCTGATGCATCTGTGAACCAGACACCTTTGTGTCACTGAAAACAGGAATAAACCTCTTAACACCAATACAGTATTAAGAAACAGGCATACACTTTATTGAAATGCTGGATGCATGAGGGATAGCTCCACCAATCGTGCATACCGTATGTTGTGTTAGCCAAAGCTTATATCACCCTGTTACATACATGTGTATTAAATTTCCTGTAATGATCCTACATATTCATTCTATTTCCTGGAACTAATTACAATAAGCCCCACCCTCGCACACATGCGCCCTCTGTCCCTTTGGTGGTCCCTGGTGGTCTTTCGAGACCCCTGGTGGTCATCTTTCAGAGTCCTTCCGATGAACTCTGGTAACTCACTTCCCCATATGGTCTCATTTTGCCTCAGGGAGCTCTATTCTGCCCCATTGCCCAGTTTCAGCTGGTTCCTTAAAGATATGGTGGTCCTTCTCTTTGTCTTCAACTGGCATTCACTGTTTTGTCTGTACTCCTTCAAGATCATAGAATCATAGAATGCTTAAGGTTTGAAGGGACCTCTAGAGATCACCTAGTCCAACCACCCTGCACATGCAGGGTCCCCTAGAGCATGTGGCACAGGCTTGTGTCCAAGCGGGTTTTGAAGATCTCCAGAGAAGGAGACACAACCTCTCTGGGCAGCCTGTTCCAGGGCTCTGTCACCCTCACTGTCAAGAAATTTTTCCTTAAGTTCCTGTGGAACTTTTGGTGCTTCAGTTTGTGGCCGTTTCCTCTAGTCCTATCAGCGGCCACCACTGAGAAGAGGCCAGCCCCATCCTCCTCACTGCCTCCCTTGAGGTCCTTATA
>WBNA01000780.1:0-10168 GCA_013398345.1 Nothocercus nigrocapillus | reverse complement strand
GTTTCAGTTAAGCTGAGGAATGAAATAATTAAATTTTTAGTAGATACTGGAGCAACATATTTGGTATTAAACATTTGTAAAGGACCAATGAGTAAATTCTGTATGTCAGTAATTGATGCCATAGGAAAATGAGAGGTCAAGCCCTTTTTTTCTCAACCAATAAAATGTGAAATTGGGAATAAGATACTCATGCATGAATTTTTATATATGCCAGAATGCCCCCTACTGCTGATGGGAACAAACTTGTTAAATAAATTAGGAGCACAAATAACTTTTGATCAAAACAAAGTTGGAATACATATACCACAAAATAATGCTTGGGAAGCACAGATATATATGTTGCAGGAATTATCAGAAATGAAGGATGCTGAGGATAAGGAAAAGCAAGTTGAAGACATCATGAATGGACATCGTCTTTGGACATCATGAGTGCAGTGGACCCTTAAGTCTGGGCAACTGAGAAGCCTGTGAAAGCAGAATCAGCAGAACCAGTAAGAATGGAATTAAAAACAGTGGTAAAGTCAGTAAGACAAAGACAATATCCTATAAAGCTGGAAGCCCACATCAGACTAGAATCTGTAATTAATAAATTTTTAAATCATGGATTGTTGCGAGAATGTCAGAATATAATATTCCAAATTTATCAATCAAAAAGCCACACTCACAGGAATATCACTTAGTACAAGATCTAAGGGCTATCAATCAAATAGTGGTTGATATATATCTGGCGGTACCTAACCCTTACACTCTGTTAACAATAATTGAGTCAAACATTTACAGTATTGGATTTAAAAGACACTTATTTTTTGTATCTTGTGGGAAGAACAAAGTCAGAAGCTGGTCGCTTTTGAAAGCTCCACAACAGGATGTAAAATGCAGCTGTGCTGGACCGTGTTCCCTCAAGGGTTTAAGAATAGCCCTTGTGCAATTCCGAAACAAATGAGCAAATGTCTCTCCTGCGTGTGTGATTATTGGCTCATTGCACACCAGACAGTGAATACACTTTTTGGACAACATAGGCAGGCCCAGTTGCCTCTACTCATTTTTAAATTTAATTTCCCATAGTTCTTCTCTAAGGGGATGGAAGGAGTTGTTTCTCTCTATGGGAGCTGGTGCTGGAGGAGTCAAAATACACTTTCTCCTTTTACCATTATCTCATTTCTGAAATGGTTCAGTTAGACTGAGAATTATGCCTGCAAGTTGTCCTTGCATAGCAGCTCTCAGGATGCCTAAAGCTAGAACTTTTTTCCATACTTACTTCCCATTCCTACGTTCCCTAGGCTGTGAGGGTTTTGGCCCCTCTTCTTTGATCTTGACTTCATTTCCCCATTTTGATGGTCTAACTCTATGATCTCTGCCTTGGGGTTTAGACTTTGCATTGTCATTAGGATCACCCCAGCCCGTCTTCTTGTCCATTATTAACTATGCCATACATTAGTTCAATCCAGGTGGAGAGCTACTGTTGGGAATCATTGATATCAAACTCTTTATTGCATGTGGTGTCCTGTCTTATCTCATCCTGTATGGCCATTGAATAAGGTTTTAGGATGTCCAGGGCACCTCTTATTAGTGGTTTTACCATTGCAGCATTCACTGTAGCAGATATGGGGGTGTTGTCGGGGCCCCGCTTGTGCATGACCTGATTGCATGTAGCTTTCCTAACAGCAGTAGATAATTTGTTTAGCAATTTAATAGGGATTATGGAGGGCTCTCCTTGTTCCATCCTATCTATTTCTCCAGGCCAACAGGCCACTCAGCTAGTGTTTGAGTGGAGAGTATCTGGTGAGTCAGGTCCTAGGTTTAGGAAAACACCAGAGCCCCAATAGCCATTTGCTTCATCCCCACTTAGCATTACTTGATCTCCACCATTGAAGCAGACTCACCACAGATATTCGGTCTCAGTTTCACCTGTTTTCCTGCTATACTTGTCTTGTAGGTTAGTTAGTTGCAAAGGGTCCCAGGGAATAATTCTGGTAGTATATTGCGGGGCACCACCTTGGGGCCTATTGATCCTTTCTGTTTTTACTATAGGTTGAGCTTCATATACAGGAGGGTCAGAGGGATATAAGGGGTCATCATCATCATCTGGGCGACTTTCATCAGAACTCCCCCCAATGTTCCCATCCCAGTCCTCAGGGAATATTATCAGTTTCCTTTTTTTGTACTATATCAGGAGGGTGGGGGGCCTGTAAAAGCACCATTTCCACCTTCTCACCCAATTCTTGACTCTTATCCTGTTCTTCCTGTTGTTTTTGTAATTATACGATTTTTAGGGATAACATCAATTCAGTGTTTTTCCTCCCCTCTGTTTCTTCTATAAGATCCTGTTCTGTTTTGTTCCTCTCTTTTCATTCTTGTTGTACAGTTCCCAAAATCTTACAAATAATACCCTTTCCTTTACCATCCTTTAAGGGACCCATAGCTGTCCTCAAATGTTCTTCCACAGCTTCCCAATCATGCCAATTATCATGAGCTCACTCCTCTGAGAAGTTGGGACTCGGGTTCACTCCATGCCTCTGTAAATAATTGGTGATACTACTTGCCATCATGCTGACTACACCAATTTGTCACGGAGGAGTGACACACTTCACTTGTAAGAGAGAAATAGTAATATCTTTTATTGAGATCAATGGTAAATAAGACAGTGATTTAAAAAGACTCCATGGCAAAGTTGACTGTTATTTACTGCATAGAGGACAGGGTTATACAAAATTACCAAGGAGACCGTCCTGTTGTGTCACAAGGTTCGGAATGTACACCCTTGATTTCCAAACTCCTTCTCAGAGGAGTCTGGGTTAAGCTGGATCCAATCTTAGTCCCAAATTTGGTCAATGGTTTATGTCTAAAGGTTTATGTACACAATCGATCAGAGATAAAACTTAGTAAAGTTTGCAAAGTGCCAGCATGCTGTTAGTCACTTACCAGAGATCTCTTGCAGGTAAGGAATCTCTCAACCTCAAGGAATATCCTTGAGAGGTGTCCCTACACAAGAGGAGATCCTGGCACACAGCCCAGTGCTATGTAGAAGAGTTCAACAGGCTCTTGGGCTGCCCTCTATTTACGATTGACTTATAGTCATATTTGCTTACCAGCCATATTTTGGTTGACACATGCTCAATTAGTCCTTGGCTATTGCACTATTGTCTGTCTCCCCAGATTCCATTTTGAGTCAGAAGCAGCCATCATGACTGCCACTGGTGGTTACTGCCTGAGTGGAGGGGATGGGAAGTTGGGTCTTGAGCAAAGTTAGAGGTGGAAAGGTCGGTAGGGTTGGGGGGGTGCACACCATCACAAGTGGTGAGGCCACATCTGGAGTACTTTGTCCAGCTCCGGTCTTCCCAGCATAAGACATGCATGGACTTACTGGAATGAGTCCAGCAAAGGGTCACAAATATGATGAAGGGCCATTACAACATCAACCACTTTCAGGTCACAGCTGAGTAGACTCTAATAAATTGTCTCCAGAATAGGAATGGTCTTAACAAGTATTTATTCATATTAAGAATGTCCTAAATTGGTATTGAAAATTGTGGAGGCCCGCTTCAAGGACAGTAGTATGGGATGCCTCGTTAGTAGATAACCAACCTCAAGGACGGCAGTGCAGGTGTTATACCAGCAAACAAGGAGCAAAAGCAACTGTATGGCTGCTACGTGACCAAGAAGCTGATTGGATAGTCTTGATGCTCTCCCTTAGATTATTGGCTTATTTAGTAACTGTGCTTCGCATGCTTGTAGGCAAATGAGGTATTGTATCTGGGACAGTACAGTATACCTCTGCCCTGGTGCCTCTTGGCCCATCAGCAATGATTTCCCCTTCCAACTGTTCAAATTTAGCCAGATCATGCACCCACATGGCACACCCTGTAGACCTGAAACCTCCTGGTTGTTGGGTGGGCTAAAAGGAATCTATTTCCTGGATAGTGGGAATCCCTATCTGCTCAGCTGTAAGTTGGGCTATGTGGTCTCCCTTGTGCACATCGCAGGGCCTGGGACCCGGTGTAATGTATCACAACCTTCATCTCCTCAAGGTAGTTCTAGTCAGTGACTCCTGCCTTGATGTCCACTCCTGGAGAGCTAAAGTATTACAGGGCACCACATGACCATAAAACTCTTGTGGTATGGTTGATGTCCAACCCCTTACTCACAAGATGATGGATCTCTGATTCTAGGGTTATTTCTTTGTGTGGCAGGCGTAGATCCAATCTATGGCTTGCCTGGCGGTAGAGTTGCAGGTGCAACTGTTGCACTTTAAGCACATGTGACCACTCAATGGATGCCCCCTTTGAAATGAGCATACAGGGTAGAGACATGTGGTAGGCGGTCACTGAGTCAGGCAGTTACCTGACGAATGTTTTTGCTCCAATACATGAGGGTACCAGTAGAGGACAGTTTGCGCAGCTGCTCTTTGAGCAGCCCGTTCATTCGCTTTATCAATCCTGCCCTTTACAGAAGGTAGGGTATGTGATCTGTCCAGGCTATTCCTCGCTCTCTGGCCCAATTTCAAGCATCATGCCCTGTAAAATGACTACCCTGATCACTTTGGACTTCACTTTGAACCGTATAACCCAAGCAAGTTTTCTAATGCCTTCATGTTGTGAACCAGGGTAGCTGTGGTGCAGGAATGGGTGTACAATAGACCAGAGCAGGTATCTATAGCAGTCAGGACATATATGTGCTTCTGGCTCTCCTGTAGGGGTCCAATGTAATGAATTTGCCACCCCTCTCCAGACTTTTGCCCTCTGCAGATATAACACTTTTTGGTCTGCAACCACTGCAGAGCTGAGCAAGTACAATGGGGACAATGCTACCTGGCCCACTTTTGTGCTACTGGCAGCTGCCCCTCTATGCACCCTGCTGGCCGGGCAGTGGGTGTTGCATGCGCCCCACTGCACTTTCCATGCTGCATCATCACACTGTTCCATCCCCAGGGGCTGTGTGCGCTGCTCCGGCTGCAGCCACTGCTAGAGCATCTCTGCACTTACCATCCACCTCCCACCATGGCATGCTGGCTCGCAGCAGATCTCAGAACATACTGCCACAATTCACTGGCCCTGATAGGAATTTGGTCAGTGTATAGTTTCATGTTGGGCCTACTACCATGTACTTTGCTAGTCACAAACTCCTCTCCAGGTCTTTCGCAGGTGTTCTCACTACACATGGGAAGCTAGATGGTCTTGTAGATCAATGGCATCTGTTGTGGTCAGGGAAAGGCAACATTCCAACAGCAACATACAGATGCTAGCATGATAACCTGTTGATGGGAGGATAGAAAGGTGTGGTATTGCCTTCAGGAAGAAGTAGAACAGTGGCTCCTGGACGATCTACTAAAACAGTGCCAGGACATTTTTTCCTTTTGAGAAGTTAGTATCCACACACTGTCTAAAGAGTTTATTGAGGGTGTTGGCCGAACTTGAGGCACTCTGGCATTGTGGATCAGAATTGGTACCTTGGTTACTATATTTCTTTTGGCATACCCTAAGTATGTTAGCGTGCTTAGTTGCTCTAAGCCCCATACAGTAAAGGATTGATTTGCATGGGAGGTGGGATATGCATACGTAAGGCCTGTGTAAGGGTCTACAACACTTAATACATACATTCATTCCTGTGAGGAGGGGCAATGGGTCTACATAATCTACTTGCCAGGTTGCAAAGGGTTGTTTGCCTCACTTGATGCAACTGTATGTGCTGATGAAAGGCATTTTTGCTATCTTCATACAAGCAAGGCAGTTAGCACATGCTGCTAGTGCTAATATGGGATGGCCTTGTGACAGATCCCAAGCATGAACTGTGATGGGGCCACAATGTCCTGATTGTTCATGAGCTTGCCAAATTTGCTTTATCTCTGAGGGAGTTACCATCTTATCCACTGCTGTATTATGCTGAATTTCAAGGGTCTCCTCTTACTGATGGGTGTCAACATGTATCACAGACACCACATTAGTTTGCACAATGACTCAAATCCTTTCCCACATGGGGCTCCCCCAGAGTTCCTTATCACGTATTTTCTAGTGTACAGCGGCCCATGTTGGTAACCAGGTTCGCAGACCCTTATATACTACCCAGCTATCCGTATAGAGGTAGGGTGCATCTCCCTCCTCAAGAGCTATAGCTGCGGCCTTTAATTCAGTCCACTGACTTGAGTATCCCATTCCTGAAGCAAAACAGATAGTATCTGTGGCAGGATTATGCTACAGAGCACCACACTTGCTCTTGTGACTCTGGGATTTGCCTTGCGCCTTTCAGATTCCTCTTGCTCACTTCTTCTGCCTTTCAGATTCCTTTTGGATTCTTCTGGCCCCTTTGGAATTCTTCTTGCCCTTTTCTTGCCCCTTTAGGATTCTTCTAGCCCTTTCCTTGCCCCTATCAGATCCTTCTTGCCCTCTTCTTGCTCCTTTCGGATGCTTCTTGCCCTCTGCTTGCCCCTTTCGGACTCCTTCTGCTCTCTTCTTGCTCCTTTTTGATTCCTCTTCCTCTCTTCTTGCTCCTGTCAGTTTATTCTTGCTCTCATCCTGCTCCTTTCGGACTTTTCCTGCCCTCTTCTTCCTCCTTTCTGATGCTTCTTGCTCTCTTCTTTCCATTTCTAATTCTCCTTACCCCTTTTGGATTGAATTTGCTCACTCCTTGCGCCTTTTGTATTCCTCTAGCTCACTTCTTGCTCCTTTTGGATGCTTCTTGCTCTCTTCTTTTCCCTTTTGGATTTGCTTTGCGCCTTTCATATTCCTTTTACTCGCTTCTTTTGCCTTTCATATTCCTTTTGGATTCTTTTTCCCCCTTTAGGATTCTTCTTGTCTCTTTGGGATTCTTGCCCTCTTCATGTCCCTATGGGATTCTACTTACCTTCTTCTTCCTGCTTTTGGATATTTCTTGCCCTCTTCTTGCTCTTTAAGGACTCTTCCCACTCTCTTCTTGCTCCTTTCAAACTTATCCTGCTCTCTTCTTGCTCCCTTCAGGCTCTTCTTGCCCTCTTCTTGCTCCCTTCAGGCTCTTCTTGCTCCTTTCGGATGCTGCTTGTTCCTTTCAGATGCTTCTTGCTCTCTTCTTGCCCTTACTGGATTCTGCTTGCCCTCTTCTCGTGCTTTGCAGATTCCCCTTAGCCTTTCATATTCCTCTTGCTCGCCTCTTGTGCCTTTCGTTTTCCTTGTGCTCGATTCTTGTTCCTTTCAGATACTTCTTGCCCTCCTCTTGCTCCTTTTGTATTTCGCTGGCCTTCTTTTTGTTACTTTTGGAGTTGCCTTGCCCTCTTGTTGATCCTTTTGGATTCTGCTTGCCCTCTTCTCACGCCTTTTGAATTTGTCTTGTGCCTTTTGGAATCCTCTTGTTTGCTTCTTGCGCCTTTCTTATTCCTTTTGGATTCTTCTTGCACTTTTTGGATTCTTCTTGCTCCTATGGGATTATTCTTGCCCTCTTGTTGCTCTTTTCAGATTCTTCTTGCCCAGTTCAATTTCTTCTTGCCTCTTTCAGAAACTTCCTGCTCTCTTCTTGCTTCTTTTGGACTCGTTCTGCTCTCTTCTTGCTCCTTCTGAATTCCTCTTGCTCTCTTCTTACTCCTGTCAGTTTCTTCTTGCTCTCTTCCTGCTCCTTTTGGATCCTTCTTGCTCTCTTCTTGCTCCTTTCGGATGCTTCTTGCTCTCTTCTTGTCCTTTTAAATTCTGCTTGCCCCTTTCAGATCCTGAGATCCTGCTTGCCCTCTTCTTGCGCCTTTCGGATTCACCTTGAGCCTTTTGGATTCCTCTTCCTTGCTTCTTGTGCCTTTCATATTCCTTTTGCTCACTTCTTCTGCCTTTCACATTCCTTTTGGATTCTTTTTATCTCTTTGGGATTCTTCTTGCCCCTACAGGATTCTACTTGCCTTCTTTTTGCTCCTTTTAGATGCTTCTTCCTCTCCTCTTGCTCCTTCTGAAAGTTTCTTGCTCCTTTCGGACACTTCCTGCTCTCTTCTTGCTCCTTTCGAATCCTTCTTGCTCTCTTCTTGCCCTTTCTGATTTTGCTTGCCCCTTTCAGATTCTGCTTTCCCTCTTCTTGTGCCTTTTGGATTCACCTTGCGCCTTTCAGATTCCTCTTGCTCGCTTCTGTACACCAATGCACGCAGCATGGGGAATAAGCAGGAGGAACTGGAGATCTGTGTGCGGTCCCAGGGTCATGATCTCATTGGAATTACAGAGACATGGTGGGATAGCTCCCATGACTGGAGCGCTGTCATGGAAGGCTACGTGCTCTTTAGGAAGGACAGGCTGGGAAGGTGAGGTGGTGGAGTTGCTCTTTACGTTGGAGAGCAACTGGAATGCATAGAGTTCAACCTGGGGGTGGATGATGAGCGAGTGGAGAGCTTGTGGGTAAGGATTAGAGGGCAGGCTAACATGGGAGACACTGTGGTGGGTGTTTGCTACAGGCCACCTGATCAGGATGAGGAAGTGGATGAGGCCTTCTACAGACAGCTGGAAGTAGCCTCATGGTCACAGGCCCTGGTTCTCATGGGGGACTTCAACTACCCTGACATCAACTGGAAGGACAACACAGCCAGGCACAAACAGTCCTGTAGGTTCCTACAGTGTGTTGATGATGTCTAGTATTCAAGCAGCACTTCCTCCATGCTCAGGATCAGTGCATCCCTGTGTGTAAGAAGCCAGGTAGAGGGGGCAGGAGGCCTGCGTGGATGAGCAAGGAGCTGCTGGCAAAGCTCAGACAGAAGAAGGCAGTATACAGAAAGTGGAAAAAAGGACAGGCTCCTTGGGAGGAATATAGGAATGTTGTCAGGGAATGCAGGGAGGTGACAAGGAAGGCTAAGGCACAATTGGAATTAAATCTGGCAAGGGATGTTGAAAAGAACAAGAGCAGCTTTTTCAAATATATCAAGGGCAAGAGGAAGATTAGGGAAAACGTGGGTCTGCTTGTGAATGGTGTGGGTGCCCTGGTTATGAAAGACACAGAAAAAGCAGAGTTGCTGAATGCCTTCTTTGCTTCGGTGTTTACCAAGGGCAGCCCTCTGGAATCTCAAACCCTAGAGACAAGAGAGGATGCCTGGAGAGAGGAAGACTTGCCCTGGGTAGAGGAAGACTGGGTCAGAGAACACCTAGGGCAACTTGACACCCACAAATCCATGGGCCCTGATGGGATGCACCCCAGAGTGCTGCGGGAGCTGGCAGATGTTATTGCTAAGCCGCTCTCCATCATCTTCGAAAGGTCCTGGAGAACGGGGGAGGTGCCGTGTCACGCTGGTCTTCAAAAAAGGCAAGAGGGAGGACCCAGGCAACTACAGGCCAGTGAGCCTCACCTCCATCCTTGGAAAGGTGATGGAACAGCTCATCCTGGCTGTTGTCTCCAAAGATGTGGAGAATAACAAGGTGCTCAGGAGTAGTCAGCATGGATTCACCAAGGGGAAATCATGCTTGACTAACCTGAGAGCCTTTTATGACGGAATGACTGGTTGGCTGGATGAGGGGAGAGGGGTGGATGTCATCTACCTCGACTTCAGCAAGGCTTTTGACACCATCCCTCACAGCATCCTCTTGGACAAGCTCCAGAAATGTGGGTTAGATGAGTGGACGGTGAGGTGGATTAACAACTGGCTGGATGCCAGAACTCAGAGGGTGGTGATCAGCAGTGCAGAGTCTAGTTGGAGGCCTGTAGTTAGTGGTGTCCCCCAGGGGTCAGTCCTCGGCCCAGTCCAGATCAATGACCTGGATGAAGGCAGAGAGTGCTCCCTCAGCAAGTTTGCTGATGATACCAAACTGGGAGGAGGAGCTGACAGCCCAGAGGGCTGCGCTGCCATCCAAAGGGACCTGGACAGTCTGGACAAGCGGGCCGTGAGAAACCTCATGAAGTTCAACAAGGGCAAGTGCAAGGTCCTGCACCTGGGGAGGAATAACCCCAGTCACCAGTACAGGCTGGGGACCGACCTTCTGGAGAGCAGCGCTGCAGAGAGGGACCTGGGCGTCATGGTGGATGACAAGTTGACCATGAGGCAGCAGTGTGCTCTTATGGCCAAGAAGTCGAGGGGATCCTGGGGTGCATTAGGAAGAGCGTCTCCAGCAGGTCGAGGGAGGTGATCCTGCCCCTCTACTCAGCTCTGCTGAGGCCACGCCTGGAGTACTGTGTCCAGTTCTGGGCTCCCCAGGACAAGAGGGATGTGGAGCTGCTGGAGAGAGTCCAGCGCAGGGCTACAAGGATG
>WBNA01000778.1:32569-52884 GCA_013398345.1 Nothocercus nigrocapillus | reverse complement strand
TTGTGTGAGGGGTGGAGGGAAGTGTAATGCATGTGGGTTTTTGTGGTCAAGATATGTGGTGCTGAGGAGAACTTCTAAGGCTGTTGTCTTGGAAATAGGAAGTAAAAGGTTGATGCAGGGAGACTGGAGAGCACTTTGGGTGCTGCATGAAGATGTGTTCTGTGTTGAGCAGAACTTGAGGAGCTGCAGGAATAAAGAGGATGACCTGAAGGGCTCTCCAAACATCTCCCAGAGTCATGCTCTGATTTTGGTTAGGTACAGCCGCTTGCTTAAATTTTCTTGTAACTTTGATGGTCCTCTGAAAGCCCATGGAAGAGAGCCCCTGTGGCAGGTGCAGATCCCACCACGTACCACCTCAAAGATTTCCCTCCTGCCTCTATAACCAAGAAATATAAGCATTCCTAGAGCCTCCGCAATAACCTTCTCCTACCTCGCTTCCAGACTTTTGTCTCATTAGCTTGCCAAAATTTATTGTCTGTGAGACAGAGTAAATTCCGGACTTGTTCGGGGTTTTGATGAGGATTTGTGGAGCTAAGGGGAAAGTCTGGTGTGTAGCATCTGCCAGGAAAGTGTTAACACAGGAATAGATGTTGTGCACCCTGTTTTCCTGCAGACATAGTTTTGATGAGGATGATGAGGCAGTAGTGGGAGGCATTCAGGGGATATTGGAAGAGCACGCTGGAAGGGCCCAGAGTGTGTGAGATGTGAGAAGCAGGTAGAGAGCAGTTGGGTGCTGATGAGGAGCTGCTCTTTTCTTCAGCAGACTCATCAGCTGGAGGCAGCCACATGAAGTCCTGAAGGGCTCCTCCAAGAGCTCCTGCTGCTGTAGGTGGGATGATCCTGGCAGATCCCATTTAAGGGAGCACAACTTGCAGGCCCCTACCCCAAGGCCAAGAACTCTTCTGAAAATCTCACTTCAGCCTTGTGTACTTGCTCTCCTCTTTCTTGCCAGGCCGTGTAGGAATCCTCTATCTTTGCCCCTTTCTCCAAGTTCTTAAACTTTATCTCTTTGTAATGCCTAGCTCTTTTGGCTTGCCCTAAGTTGTTGGACCCTCTTTGAGCCCTCACCACACTTCTTCTGCAAGGCTTGTGCCATTGGTCTAGCTCTTATTGCAAACCCTGATCACAACCCACAAGACAAACACTGACCCAATGCCCAAATAGTTCTCATTGCCCTCTTCTTCAAAGTCATAGTACTTTGTACTCATGGTTGGAGTCTGAGGAAGGAAGAATCTGATCCACCTATGTAGACTGCACTTTGCTTCTGACAGGCATTTCCCTGCTTTTTCTTCATGTGGCTGCACAGTGAGAATACATCATACATCAGGAGCGGAAGGGTTTTGTGATCTGGGGGAGAGCTGATCTTACATATGTCCTGTAATAAAAAGCAATCTTTTCATTTCAGTGCTTAAGGTCTGTGTTTTTTCCAAATCTGCCATCACATATGTTTTGAAGTCATGATATGGTGTTTGGGAATGAGGGTTAGAGTTTCTTGTTGCCACAGGCAACTTTGGGGACTGGGAATGTCGTAGGCAGAAGAAGGGAGGACAAGGGGAATCACTGGCCTTTTTGCTCCTGGGGCAGACACAGGCCTCATGAAAACAGAGAGCGCCAGAAGAGAGGCAGCCCCTCTATGTCTTTGTTGCACACATAGAGCAGGAGAATTGCCCCAGGTCTTTTGGAACACACCCAGCCTCTCACATCAGCCATGCCCAGGTCTGGCTATATGTCCTGGTGCTGTGGGGAGGACATTTGGTACCTGGCCAAGGGCCTGCAGTAGAGCAATTGAATTGCTATGGGTAGTTCTAGGGCTCTTTCATGGCATGTGCACTTCACGGCAAGAGAGACTTGCGGCAATGTGGGCAGCTGCCAGACACCTCTAAGGTGTTCCAGAGGCTATGTACGCTTCCAGGGAAGGTTCCAAGGCAGCCCCAGAGAGCTCCACAGGACCAGGCAGCCTAAGGGGAAAAGGCTCCAGACAGGCCCTAGGGGGCCGCAAGCGGATGGCAGCACTGGGTGCAGGAGGGCAGGGTTCACTCAGGTGCTTCAGGGACAGCACAGTGGGGACATCAGAGTCCCCATTTGGGATTAGAATCATTGACAAGGCTGGCTACACAGGAGGAATTGCAGGGGCAAGGCCCTGCACAGTTGCAGGTGTGCCCCAATGGTGCTCTACCCAGGGCCTCTACCTGGCCCAAGGGGACTGTCAAGGATCAGCAAGGGCCACTTGCTTCCCAAGGAATGGGCAGCTGGTAGCCAGTGTTCATAACAGGCCATCAACACAGGAGCCTCTCCATCTGAGACCCAGTCCAACAGTACCCTAGAAAGTTTTGTCCAGCAGGCCCCGTAGACAGGTTCAACCAAGAGTCCTAATCATCAGGCAAGTCCATGGTGATGAGGCAGAACCGAGGCCTAGGCAAGGAAGGAAGGAGCAGGCCCAACGATGGAAGGCAAAGACAGATGCAGTCCAGGCACACAGGAAGGAATGAACAGCATTCCTACTGTCCCTGCCTACAAGGCAGACAAGCTAGAGGCTGAATTCAAGGAAGAAGGCATTGCTTCTGGCCCCGGGCTAACAAAATCCAAATTTGACTTTGCTGATGCCTTGATTCTGCTGAGTGAATCTTGGGAAGGGATGCAGAAAAGCATTGCATTAGGAGAAATCCCGAGTGCCTTGGTAAGACAGAGTGGCCATGAGCCATCTCACCGAACCCTGATGGGCCAACCCCCCTGCCATGGGAGCTGAGTTATGCCTTTGGCTACTGGTTCCCGATCCCTTGGTGTGTGGCTGGCCCTGGTTGCTCCCTCCCAGCCTAAGATTCAAGAGGGCAAGTGTCACAAGGATTTTACTAAGCCTGCTCAAGAGTCTTGTGTGACCAACAGCTACAGGCCACAGGTGCTGTTTAGTTCACAGAGATCATTAGGTCTGATTCAGGCTACTCTGGAAAAGATTGGGGTCCTTTTGTCAAGTCCTCACTTGGGGTGTCCTGACGAGAGCTGCAAGAGAAACCTGAGCCTCAGCCACTGAGTGTCAGAAGGGTGATACCAAGACCAAGGCGGAAAGATACTCTCTTGAATAGCTATTCAGTTCCAAGACTGCTTTCTCTCTCCAACCATCTTAATAAAAAAACACCTATAATTTTATCTTCCTCCACACAGATATAAAATCCATATGTGTGCATTACTTCAATTTAAGCATGACAGCAGAAGTGAAATACTGTCTCCACCTGCTTCACCGTGCACATGACTTTATATTCTACTCAAGGACTGCCTCACAGCAAGAGAAGGTGCTTCTTTACAAAGCCTTCCCCCACTCCATGTACATCTCCACTGACCATTCATCATCACCTGCTTGCTTGCTTTCATTCCCTTCTCTCCATGGCCCCAGCTTTCCCTAAGCCTTGTGGTCAGCACCTTCCTGGTGGCAGAGAAAGAATGCCTGACTGCAGGCTAGGCTAACCAGCATCCCCACTGCATCTCCTCCCATATCTGCACAGGTGCGGAAGACAAGGCCCTGGGTGCTCTAAGAGGCCTTCAAAGGAAGTCTTCATTGTTCTGAGCAGCCTTACCTGCTCCCTTTGCTCAGGGACTGTATTAATGCTCAGTTTGGGACGTCCAGGCTAGGCCTGAGCTGTGTGCTCCAGGTCTGTTCTTTGTCCAGTGCTTGGGCTCCTTGGGGGTATTTTGGATGGGGCCTATTAAATGCTGCCTTGCCTGATGATGCCCGGACTCTTAAGAGGACCTTATGGTATGAGCCTTTTTCTGCTCGCCTGACTATGCTGCTGTGGGACTTTCCTCAGTTGGTAAGCTCCCCGTTGTGGGTTGTGACCTTATGTTCTTCCCCTTGACTCTTGCTTTGCTTTCCCTTGGGGTAGAGACCTACTTCTGGTGCTCCCTAATAGTTAGCTCAGGGTACCTCAAGCCTTGAGCTGAGCACCAGGAGGTACCTTGGGGACCTGTGCCCAGAGAAGGCCTGCAGGAAGCCTTCACTTGGGACTTGGGAGTCCTCCAGGAGCCTGTGCTCAGCATGCCTAGGCCCATCACAGGCCTGCTAGCCATGTTGACTTCCTCTCTGCCCAGAGGATCCCTTGCTCCCCAGCTCCCATAACCCTTTCATGAGCATTAAGCAAGGGTAGCTCCTCAATCCGGTGAGCCTAAGGCTCCCAGCTTCCTCAGAGCCCTTCCCACCACAGATCAGCTGCTCAGCAGTCATCTCCTGGCTCTCCAGGATGGCGCTAGCCTGGCTTGCTGCCTCTGTGGAGCACAAGAACCTTCCTCCAACCCTGAGGACCTTTGGGTGGCTTGGAAGTGTGCAGCTGTGGCTGAGCTTGCCTTGCTGGAGCTTTGGCAGGGGACTTGCTCAGCTGCTGACTATTCACTACAAATGAGGAAGCTGGCTAGGGCAGCACAAGAGGGAAGGTGGGGCCTCCCCAGAGGCTGAGGCAGCTCTCAACCTGCCTTTCTGTGGCCAGGCACCTCATGGGATGCCTGAGAGTGCAGCAGGACCTTTGTGTCCCCCAGGTGTCCACAGCATATCTCTGCTGGGCCTCCCTGGCAATGCTCCTAGGTGAGTCTAGTGGGTGTGTGCCTGTGTTCAGAAAAAAAGGCTGAAGAAAACCTATGGTCCCATTGTCTCTAGGACTGTCCAGGGAGATCGCACGAGGGAAGGAAGGGCCCTTCAGGTTCATCTAGATATCATCATGCCCTGTGTTAACAGCCTTTGAAGAGAAGGATCTGGAGCACAGGCTCACCTGCATTTTAACCATACCCTCACCTCTGCATTTTTTTTTTTTTGGGGGGGGGGAGGGAGTGGGACACAAGGAAGGATGTCCCTGTGTAGAATACAGGGGTCTTAATGACATGAGAGTAAACAACTGGCACCCCCTGTGTCTCTTCAGAGCTCTCTGGATGCCTACAAGGGACTAGCAGCTTCATAAAGCTGCCCTTACAAGAGAGACAAGACTTTCTTCCAAATCCATAAGGAGCGGGATTGGAAAAGGGTGTTCTGTACTACACAGTCATGAGGAGTACCTGGGGATGCTCTTGGTCTTTGCAGTGTGCCAGCTAATTTCCAGCATGTTGTCACTGATGTGCTGAAGGAATTGCTTGATGACTCTGTTTTGGCAAAGCTGCCTCACATCCTCCTGAGTTGGCAGCCCCCTACTACTGTGCAAGGGGTGCAGCTGCCTTTTGCATAGCTGAGCTTCCTCAGGCGGTTCTCAAAGCAGGATGTTCCTCCTGCAGCTCCCAGCACAGCTCTCCCGGCACATGACTGCACAGACACCTTCTGCAGAATGGAAAAAGGCATTGACTGAAGTCCAAGGACATTCACACCCCAGTTGGCCTTGCACTGAAGAAGCGGCTGCCTCAGACGGAGCCAGCGTGGCCACCACCTCCAGAGGATTACCATGAATTAGCAGCAGCTTCAACACTGGGCCTTCACTCCAGGGACAAGGAGGTCGTGGTGATCAAAGGCACCTTGGAGCAGTGCAGCACCCTCTCAAGGGAGTAGAGGAATGGGCAGTGGTGCTCATTAAGCCCTGCAACTTCACCTGTTTTTGATGGCTGAAGGGCCTCCCTCCCCAGGAGGACAACTGGCATTTGGATGCATGTTGTGTGCAACTCCCTTTGGCTCTTTGCTTGAAGACACTTCCTCACCGCCACAGCGGAGGAGGAGCTTCTTGCAGAAGCAACACTCTTTCTCCTGCCAATTGGCAGGATTTGCTGTGTCGCAGGAAATGACCCACCCTGGGCAGCCTGCTGTACTGGCACAGAATCATCCTAGTACAGCCTCCCCTAACAGTCTGTTATGAGAGCATGGCTGCCTGCACTGGGGCAGGCAGTTCCTACAGGGTCTACAGCTGCTGCTAGCATATGGATGTCAACGCTCACATTATTGATGTTATTCAAGATCATTGCAACAACTATGGAATATACCAGGAGGTTCCCCAAGTGGCAGGGAAGCTAGTTAAGGCCAGGATAAAGTACCATCAGATTTTTTTTTCTTCTTCTTCTTCTTCCTTTTGGGCCATAGCCCTTTGCTTGGGGGTATAAATTTGGCATCCCAGTTGAACTTGGAGGAAGGCTTTTTCTCAGTCAATTCAAACCCCTGCAGAAATGCTCTCTGACCCAGCAAAGGCCTAGGTTGTGAATTTTGTATTGGTGACTACCCAGACCAGGGCATTCCCCATTGATACAGCAAGGAAGTATCTTGCGCTTGTAACACCTGAATCTGTGGTCCACCTTCATCACTGCTATTTTGTAATTCTGGTTATGATGGTTGGGAAGGAGTACCACCTGCAGCAACAAATATGAATTGCATTAAAGACTTTCCAGAGGTTTCTGAGGTGCTGGCTGTGGGAGCTTCACCTCAGAGAACAGTAGTGGAAACCTTCCCAGAGGAAGAGGTGGGGCCTGCTGTGCCCGCATTTCCCTCTGGACCTGCAATCCCTTCACCTGCTCTTGTCAGCCCCATTCTAGGTACTGGAGACCAGTGAGCCGATATGTCAACATCAGTTGTCAAGGTGCCTCAAGGCCATCCAGCGTGTCCTTGTTGTGGTATCAGAGTGGCTTCCTCAGAACATGTCAAGAGGACCCATGGTGAGTGGCGAGTCCTCTCTCAGTGTTTCTGCTGTTGGAGAACTAATGAGAAACATAGTGTCTCTTGCCATTTCCCTAAGTGCCAGAGACTCCCAGCTGAACGGGAAGAGGGCTGCTCAGATGCATATGGATGGCAGTGTGAGAGATGCAATCAGAAATGAAAGAAGAACGGTGTCCTCTATGCACAAGAGACTTGCGCACCCAGCTATGAAGAATCTGGAATGGATTGAGGAATCCAACCCCGAGGGGCAAGGTCTGAGAGATATGCATAAGAGATGTTGGACAGAAGAAGAAAGTGCACAATTGACTGAACTGGAGCAAGGATTTAAGAACATGCACTTGATTAATAAGCTGATGGGGGAGCATTTGGCCACAAAAATGGCCAAGAAGTTCACTGATAAAAGGCAGTGCCTGGTGGGAGCAGCAAGAATAGAGTCATTGGGAAAGGTTGTGGTTATCACGCACAAGGGCAACGAGCTGGTTACACTTGCCACTGAGTACACTGAGTGATGCCCTCCTGTATACCAGCTCAATGGATGGCAGTCTGGGACTTAGCCATCTCGTGAGCCAGGTACCAGGTATTCAGGCTTACAGGCTGTTGTGGACTGCCCAGTCAGATAAAGAAGTCATCAGAAGCTTTGTGCTCCAGGAGGGAATCCTGGAGGAGGGGAAGAGGATATGGATCCCTGCTGGAGGGCATCCCCAAAACGTACAGTCAGTTAAGGTGGAATTTCCTACAGTGGTCCCTACAGCTCTGCCGGACAGGGAGATCTCATGCGAATGGGAGATGGTTGCTCCCAGGACCACCCGCCCAGTTCCTTGGAGGTGAAGAAAGAGAGAAATGGAAAACTGGGCCAATCTCAAGATCCAAGGCTGCAGAATTAACAACTTTGAGAACGACAGTCAGCAATGATTGGCTCATACATAACTGAGGCATCCCCCACCATAAATTAATAACAGACATTGGCAAGTAACTGAATAGCTATCCCACTCAGTTGTATTTGACGTGTGGATTGGTGAAGGTGCACTTAGGGGATGCAGACACTGTCCTGCTGAGTGGGAATCCTGTTCTCACATAATTGGGTCCTGCCCTGTGGTGCAGCAAGCACGGATTAAGAGACATAACAGTTTGCATGGATTGCAAGGAGGAGGAAGAGCAATTACTGGAGAGTGAAGGTGAGAGTCCCTCTCTTCCAAAAATAGTAATACAGTCAGAAAGGCAACCCCCCATATTGTGAGCACAGGCAGGGGGCAGAAAAGGTGGGTGATAGTCATGGGGGATTCCTTGATTCAGGGAACAGAGGGTCCGATATGTAGATGCGACCCTTCTCTAAGAGAAGTCTGCTGCCTTCCTGGGGCCTGGGTTGAGGATGTCACCAGGAAACTTCCCAGCCTCATTCGACCTGCAGACTATTATCCATTGATGGCCCTGAATGTGGGAGGAGAAGTGGTGTCGCGTAGCCTGAGGGCACTCCAAAGGGACCTTAGGAATTGGGGCAGATGATCAGGAACTCAGGCGTGCAGGTCATTTTCTCTTCCATCCTCCCTGGTGCTGGCAGCACTATAGAAAGAAACAGGAGGATACAATCCATCAACACGTGGCTCTGTGGCTGGTGTCATCGCCACAGCTTTGGTTTCTTTGGCAACAGGAAGCCTTACACGGCAGAAGGCATGATGGCATCTAATGATATTCATCCTTCTCAAAGGAGGAAGAGGGTCCTGGGACTTGAGCTAGCAGGGCTCATTGAGAAGGCTTTAAACTAGATTCAAAGGGGAGAGGGGCTATCATCAAGGAGGCAGATGCTAATGTAGGTGATGGCCTGCCATGCCACTCACAGCAGCCTAACTCCAGAGCCTGTGAAGGGTGCTCAAAGCCTGGAGAGGGAAAGCGGCAAAATACGAGAACTACCGAAGGCCCACATAGTCAAGTTGCAGCGGTCCCAGCTAGAAGGAGAGGCACGTTGGGAGTCCAGCTCAAATGCTTCTATGTAAATGCATGAATCATGGGGAATAAACAAGGGGAATTGGAGATGTGCGTGCAATTGCCATGATCTCATTGCAATTACTGAGACATGGTGGGACAGCTCTCATGACGGCTACATGGCCATGGATGGCTTTAGGATTTTTGGAAGCACAGGCCAGGAAGGCAAGGTGGCGGAGTCGCCTGATACGTGTATGTATGGAATGTATGGAGCTCTGCTTAGGGGAGGAAGAAGCGCAGGTCAAGAGCCTGTGGGTGAGGAGTAAAGGAGAACCAAAGGGGGCGACAGTGTTGGGGGAGTTTACTATAGGCCTCCTGAGCAGGAAGAGGAAGTGGGTGAGGCCTTTGACAGGCAGCTGCAGGAGGCCTCATGATCACAGGAGCTGGCCTTTATGGGGGACTTCATGATGAAGTCTTCTGGGGTGATCACACAGCTAGGAACAGACAGTTCAGGAAGTTCCTGCAAAACATTGCAGATAACTTCTTGATGCAGGTGGTCGATGAGCCAACAAGGGGAGGGGCGCTGCTAGACCTGCTACTAACAAACAGAGTTGGTCTAGTTGGCAATGTGAAGGTTGGGGTCAGTCCTGGCTGCAGTGACCGTGGAATGTTGGAATTTATGATCCTGTGAGGAGAATGCTAGGCAAGAAGTAGGATTGCAACCCGGCCTTTGAGAACTAACTTTGACCTCTTCAGGGGACTCCTTGGAGGAATCCCCTGGGCCAGAGTCCTTGAAGGAAAGGGGGTCCAGGAGACTTGGACAATATTCAAAAAGCATTTTCTCCAAGCTCGGGTGCATTCCTACCGGAAAGTAGGCAAAGGGGGTAGGAGACCTGTGTGGATGGGCAAGGAGCTGTTGGGTAAACTTAATGAGAAAAAGAGTGCATACAGAGGTGGAAGACGGGCCCGGCCACATGGGAAGAATATAGGAACATTGTCAAAGACTGCAGGGATGCAACGAGGAAGGCCAAGGCCCATTTGGAATTAGAGTTAGCAAGAGGTGTCAGGGACAAGAGGAAGGGCTTCTATAAATCCATGAGCAGCAAGAGGAAGACTAGGGAAAATGTTGTTCTGCTGCTGAATGGGGAGGGTGCCTTGGTGCCAGAGGATGCCGAGAAGGCAGAGTTACTAAATGCCTTCTTTGCTTCTGTCTTTACTGCTAAGGCTAGTCGCCATGAACTCCAGAGCCCGAAGACAAGAGAGAAAGCTGGGAGAGAGAAAGACTTGCTGCTTGTCGAGGAGGATTGGGTTAGGGATTATTTAGGCAAACTGGACACCCATAAATCTATGGGCCCAGATGGAATACACCCAAGAGTGCTGAGGGAACTGGCGGGGGTTATTGCTCATCTACTCTTCATCATCTTTGATAGGTCATGGGGAGTGGGGGAGGTGCCGGAGGACTGGAAGAAAGCCAGTGTCACTGTAGTCTTCCAGAAGGGCAAGAGGGAGGACCCGGGAGACTACCAGCTGGTCAGCCTCCCCTCCATGCCTGGAAAGGTGATGGAGCAGCTCATCCTAGAGATCCTCTCTAGGTATGTCAAGGAAAAGCAGGTGATCAGGAGTAGTCAGCATGCATTCACCAAGGGGAAGTCCTGTTTGATGAACCTGATAGCCTTCTATGATGGGATGGCTGGATGGATGGAAAATGGGAGAGCCGTGCATGTTGTCTACCTTGACTTCAGCAAGTTTTTTGACACCGTCTCCCATAACATCCTCATGGAAGGATGCTCAGGAAGTGTGGGTTAGGTGAGTGGACAGTGAGGTGGATTGAGAACAGGCCAGATGGCAGAGCTCAGAAGGTGGTGATAAATGGAGCCGAGTCTAGTTGGAGGCCTGTGGCCAGTGGTGTCGCGCAGGGGTCAGTACTGGGTGTGGTGCTGTTCAACTTGTTCCTGAATGGCTTGGATGAAGGGAGGGAATGCACCCTGAGCAAGTTTGCAGACGATACCAAACTGGGTGGAGCGGCCAGCACTCCAGAGGGCTGTGCTGCCATTCAGAGAGACCTAGGCAGGTTGGAGAGTTGGAGAGAGAGGAAGCTCGTGAGGTTCAACAAGGACAAGTGCAGGGTCCTGCACGTGGGGAGGAATAACTCCAGGCACCAGTACAGATTAGGGGTTGACCTACTGGAAAGCAGTTCTGCTGAGAGGGATTTGGGAGTCCTTGTTGACCGCAAGTTAACCATGAGTCAGCAATGTGCCCTTATGCCCAAAAAGGCCAATGGGATCCTGGCCTGCATTAGGAGGAGTGTTGCCAGGAGGTTGAGGGAGGGGATCCTCCCCCTCTACTCAGCTCTGGTGAGGCCGCACCTGGAATATTGCATGCAGTTCTGGGCTCCCCAGTATAAGAAGGATGCGGAAAGGGTGCAGCGTAGAGCGACCAAGATGATTGAGGGACTGGAGCATCTGTTTTATGAGGAAAGACTGAGTGAGCTGTGTCTGTTTAGCCTAGTGAAGAGAAGACTGAGAGGAGATCTGATCAGTATGTACAAGTACCTGAAGGGTGAATGTAGGGAGGATGGGGCCAATCTCTTCTTGGTGGTGGCCAGTGACAGGACAAGGGGTAATGGGTCCAAATTGAAACATGGGAAGTTCCATCTCTGTGTGAGGAAGAACTTCTTTCCTGTGAGGGTGGCAGAGCCCTGGAACAGGCTGCCCAGAGAGGTTGTGGCGTCTCCTTCTCTGGAGATCTTCAAACCCTGCCTGGATGCAACCCTTGTTCATGTGCTCTAGGTGTCCCTGCTTGAGCAGGGAGGTTGCACAGGATGATCTCTAGAGGTGCCTTCCAACGTCAACTATTCTGTGATCCTGTCCTCCATCAGCAAGGTGTTGATAATGACATTATTGACATAGTTCATGATCTTTATTACCACTGCAGAACTTTCCTGAAGTCAGGGAGAGTGTGCTCAGAGAGAGTGAAGATCTTCGGTGGGGTAAAGCAGGGTGATCCAATGTTCCTGATCCTCTTCAGTCTTGCATTGGATCCATGGTTGTGCAGTTTTGAATGGATGAGAGTTGGTTTTAAGTATGTTTTAAGTTTTAAGTCCGCTGGGGCTGGGGGTGCTCCCTTGATTATGTGGGTGCTGGTGAAGTGGGAAAGTAGGGTCCCTGTGCCGGTGCCCCAGTTTGGTTGGTGCCTAGCAGCCGACTTAGAACTGGTGTGGCGCAGGCTCCCCAGTATAAGAAGGATGTGGGAAGGGTGCAGCGTAGATCTGACTGTTTAATTAAAACAAAGCGTCGTGAAGGTCTGTGGTGGGTGTTGTTGCAATGTGATTTCTGCGCAGTGTTATGGAAGTGAAGGAATTCAAAGAAGCGCGGGTAAATGGTGGGAGTAACTATGACTCTCTTAAGGGGACCGTAGTTACAATCTGGGCTTAGCTGCGGAGACAGTACCTCCCCGTGGTTCCCGCTGGACCCCGATAACATCGGGTGACTAAATCTGTCTCTGCCCCAGGATAGTTGCTCACGCCCTATTGAGTAGCGGTCGCCGGCTACTCAGTAGCATTCAAGGTGAAAGATATATAAATTTTCCCAAGTGTCAATTTTGGACTGTAGCCCCTTGCCTCAGGGCTTTCTGATTTGGCATCCCAGGTTAACTTGGGGGATTGGTTCTCCTGGGTATACCCAAACCCCCATAGACGATGCTCCAATCCCAGGGGTCCGGGATTGTGAGATTTATTTTGGTGGTGACTCAGATGGGGGAATTCCCCGTTGAGGTGGCCAGGAGAGTACCTGTGCCAGTAACACCTGTTCCTGAGTTGGGAGTCCACTTTTCCTTGAACGTGACAATTTATAATTCGGATTACGGCGAATGGGGGGGTGATTTTCTACCTAACCTCCCTAACACGGATTGCTTTAGAGATCTGCCAGAGGTTTATGAGGTGCTGGCGACAGGGGCCACGCCTCCGAGAGTTGTCGAAGAGGCCAGGCCTATGGAGCCTGAGACCCCCTCTGGCCCTGCAATCCAACCTGAATTGGCTAGTCCCACCTGGGAGCCGAGGGAGGAGCGACCGAAGTTTCGACTCCAATTGCTAAGATTCCCCAAGACCATCCAGCATGTCTATGCTGTGGCACCAGGGTGGCCAAAATTATGGCCTTGCATGACCATCTCAGGAGAGCCCACGGTCGGAGACGGGTACTCTATCAGTGCTCCCGGTGCAGGAGGACTAACGAGAAACATCATAGTATTGCCTGTCACTTCCCAAAGTGTCGAGGGAAACCCACCGAGGTTGAGGAGGGCCCTCTGCATGCGCCTAAATGGCGGTGTGGGGAATGCGATGCCGCATTTAAGACCAAAAGCGGCCTATCCCAGCACAAAAGATTTGTGCACCCATCTACTAGGAACATGGAACGGATTGAGGGAGCTCGCCCAAAAGGTCAAGGGCTGCGTGGTGTGCATAGGAGCTGTTGGACTGAGGAGGAGACTGCGCAACTGATCCAACTAGAAGAGAAATATAAGAGCATGCGCTTTATTAACAAGCTGATTCCGAAGCATTTGCCCACTAAAACGGCGAAGCAGATCAGCGATAAGAGAAGGCAGCTGTTAGCAGCGACAAAGACATTGTTGCCCATTAAAGGGGCTGCCGAGGTGCGCAAAGGGGACTCCTCCCCCGAAGTGAATGAAGTAGAGGGTCTTAAGATGGAATATAGAAGGTGTATTGGAGAGCAGGTCAATGCTGGTTCTCTATCTGCTCCTGGCTTGTTCCAAAGGATATTGGAATGTGTGGAGGACACCACCGAGATTGTCACCTGTCTGATGAGGGAGTTGGTAACCCTGGCGCGGGGGAAGCTTGCTGCGGTTGGGAAAAGATACCACCAGAAACATCCTGCCGAGGCCAGTCCTGCAAAGGAGGAGAGGAGGTGGATGAAGCGCAGGGCAGTTAAACGGGGTCAATACCTCCGATACCAGCGGCTCTTCGCTTTAGATCGCAAGAAGCTGGCTGGCATCATCCTGGATAACATCGAGGCAGTTAAATGCCCTCTTCCGGTAGAAGACGTTTACGAAGTCTTCAGGAAGAGATGGGAAGAGGTGACCCCTTATTCCAGCTTAGGCTCATTCCATAGTGTGGGAATGGCTGGCAACTCTGCCTTCAAGCTCATGATCACCACTGGGGAGATTGGGAAGAACGTGGCGGAGATGTCTAAACACTCTGCCCCGGGACTGGATGGCTTGTCCCTGAGGGATGCTCTTAATATAGACCCTCAGGGCAGCTGGCTGGCCGAGGCCTTTAATTTGTGGCTGGTGGCTGGGAAGGTCCCTGACGAGCTGAAGGAGGCAAGAACAGTATTAATACCGACGTTGGAGGATACCATCAAATTGGAGGACGTGAACAACTGGAGGCCCATTACCGTCGGATCTGTAATACTGAGACTGTTCTCCCAGATTTTGAGCACTAGACTGCAGCGAGCATGCCCGATGAGTAAGTGCCAAAGGGGATTTATAGCAGCACTAAGCTGCTCGGAAAACCTGAAACTCCTTCAGGCACTGATAAAGAGTGCCAAGAAAGATTAAAGGACACTCGGGGTGGTCTTTGTGGATTTGGCGAAAGCCTTTGACACAGTGAACCATCAACACATCTTCGAGGTCCTGGGTCAGAAGGGGATTGATAAACATGTTATCAGCCTAATCTGTGACCCGTGTACCAGCTGTGAAACTACCATGGAGGTGGGAGGCCAGCACTTGGAAAGGATTAAGATCCTTGGGGGAGCGAAGCAAGGAGATCTACTGTCCCCAGTTCTCTTCAACTTAGCTCTGGATCCGTTGCTGTGCAGTCTAGAGAGTAAAGGAGTGGGCTTTAAGTGTGGTGAACAGCTCGTGACATCATTGGCATTTGCAGATGATCTCGCCCTGCTCAGTGATTCTTGGGAGGGTATGAATCGGAATATTAAAGTGGTGGAGGAATTTTGCCAATGAACCAGGCTGCGGGTTCAAGCCTCCAAATGCCACGGGTTCCTAATTAGGGCAACTGAGGAGTCGTATACCATCAACGACTCTGACCTGTGGACAATTGCAGATATGCAATTGAATATAATTGAACCGGGCAGTTCAGAGAAATATCTAGGCCTGGGGATAGACCCTTGGATAGGGATATCCAAACCTGAACTGCACGAGGCCTTGTCCCGCTGGATTAATAACATCGTGGAAGCCCCTCTAAAGCCGACCGACTTCAGAAGGTCGACATCTTGAGGAGTTATGCAATCCCAAGGTTACTGTTCAGTGCGGATCATGCAGGCTTGAGTGCTACTCACCTCCAGTCCCTTGACCAGACAATAAAATCTGCCATCAAGAGCTGGTTACATCTGCCGCCGAGTACGTGCGATGCCATCCTTTATGTTAGCTATAAGGACGGCGGTTTGGGACTCCCCCATCTGGCGAGCCAAATTCCAAGTATACGGGCTTGCAGGTTGTTACAGATTGCCCAATCTAAGGATGACATCACTCGGAATGTTGTCTGCCAGGAAGGGATCCAGGAAGAGGTGAGGAAGGCTTGGATCTCGGCGGGAGGGCGTCTGGACAAAGTTCCATCGGTGACGGAGAAATTCCCGACGGCGGCTCCGGAAGCTCAGGTGGCGGGCGAGGCTTCATCCAAATGGGAGAGAGTGACTCCCAGGACCATCTATCCCGTTCCCTGTAGATGGAGAAAAAGGGAGATGGAAAATTGGGCCAATCTAAGATCTCAAGGTCGTGGTATTAAGAACTTTGAAAACAACCGTATTAGTAATGATTGGCTGCTACATTATAGAAACATCCCACATCACAAATTAATAACTGCCATCCTGCTTCAGGCCAATGTATACCCTATTTGGGAATTCTTGGCCCGCGGGTTGGGTGTGGGTACGCCCAGAGGGTGCAGGCATTGCCCTGCTGAATGGGAGTCCTGTGCTCACATAATTGGATACTGCCCTGCTCTACAAGATGCACAGATTAAAAGGCATAACAACCTGTGTAGTCTGCTGGCTGAGGAGGCTCGGAGGCTAGGATGGGAGGTTTACTTGGAGCCCCATCTTAGAGATAACACCAGCGAGCTCTTTAAGACAGATTTGGTTGTCGTAAAAGGGATCCATGCAATCGTAGTGGATGTTACAGTCTGCTACGAGAGTGGGATAACAACTTTGAGTGACACAGCGGCAGAAAAAGTGAGCAAATATCAACATCTTAGTGAGGAGGTCCGGGCATTGACATCTGCCTCGGAGGCTGAATTTGTGGGTTTCCCGATAGGGGCACGTGGGAAGGGGCATACTGGCAGTGAGGTGCTCCTCACCAGCCTTGGCCTCTCCTCAGGCCGAATCAAGAGGATAGCGAGAGCCTTCTCTCACAGGGCTCTGTTATCCTCTGTAGACATAATGCATATATTTGTGAGCCGGGCCAAACAGGTTTAAGAACCTGTTTGTAAGCGGGGGGCAGGGAGGGCGGTTTACAATTGGCTATTAATTGGCACTTGTCCCCCTGATGAATACCATCCTGCTCCGGCTCCATATCAAATTCTACTAACCCTTTCCCCGACCAGTAACACCTGGTCCGTCAGCAACGACCAGATTCTCCTTCCAAGGCATTAAAATACGTTTTGATCCCCTGCAACTGTAGGATCTGGTCCTTGCCTCATTTCATTGGCTGTGGCAGGGACAGTGGGAGTGTAACATCTCGTTCCCACATGATGTGTCCCTATTTTTCATCAGATTTGATGAGGTGCATAGGCCACCTAAAAGCTGGAAGAGATGCCTTGCGATCGCAAGGTTCAATAACTAAGACCATAGTTACTAACCGAGCACTGCTGCAAAGACAACAGTTCCTCGCCAGTCCCACTGGACCCCAATTTTTGGGTGACTAAGCTTGCCTCTGCCCCAGTCTAGTTAGTCTCTTCCTCCTGACCAGAAATCACCAGCTGCTCAGTAGTATCTCAAGGTGACTCCAAATTTATCTGGCCCAAGACTGTTCATCTCTAGGTCATAGTCCTTTCCCTTGGTGCTTCAATTTGGCATCCCAGTTGAATTTGAGCCCGTGTTCCATGTTAACCCAAAGGTCTATGAGGTGTTAGCTGCTGGAGGCTCAACTCTGAGAAGAGTGGTGGAAACACTCCCCTGGGGAAGAGCTGAGGCCTGGTGAAGCAGCATCTGCGTCTGGGCCTGCAATCTCTTTACCTGATGCTGTCAGTGCCATGCTAGGTGCCTCAGGCCAGGCAACTGAGGTGCGAACATGAGTCATCCATGTGCCATAAGACCCCCCAGCATGTCCATGCTGTGGTACCAGAGTGGGGAAGAAGGCAGCCCTAGCTGACCATTTAAAGAGGAACCATGGCCAGCGATGAGTCCTTTATCAGTGCTCCCATTATGGGAGGACACATGAGAACCATAATAGCATTGCCTGTCCTTTCCCAAAGTGCCATGTTCTCCCAGATGAACCAGAAGAAGGCCCCTCGGAAGTCCCAGGGTGGCAGCGTGAGGAATGCAATCGCAAGTTTAAGACCACCAGCAGCCTCTCTCAGCACAAGAGACATGTGCACCCCATCACGAGGAACCTGGAACGCATTGAGAAGTTTCGTCCTAAGGGGCAGGGTTTGCGAGGTATGCATAAGAGCTGCTGGTGTGAGGAAGAAATGTGGCAATTGATTGAACTTGAAAAGAAGTTTAGGAATATGCACTTTATTAATAAGCTGATGGGTGAACATTTTGTCACAAAAACAGCAAAGCAGATCAGTGATAAGAGACGGCAGCTGGCAGCAGCAGCGAGGACATTGGCACTGCCACTAAGAGCTGATCCAGAGCATGGAAGGGACACACAGGCTGAGATGGAGAGAGTGGAGGGTGTGAAGAGGAAATATAGGTGGGGGGATGGGGGAGCAAATCAGCGCTGGCCTCTCCTATCCTTGGTGGATATTCTTTCCTCCACAACTACATTTCAGAAGATCCTGGAGGATGATGAAGACCTCCTGGAGGATGATGAGGACCTCCTGGAGACCATCGGTGTTTCTGGGGAGGAGTTGTTAACACAGGTGGTGGGGCAGGTCGTCACAGCCCATGTGAAACAATGCAGGAAGTGCCAACTTGAAGCCATGCCTGCAAGAAAGGAGAGGAAGTTGATGAAACGAAGGACCATGAGACAGGGACACTACCTGCAGTACCAGGGTCTTTTTCAATTAGATCGCAAGAAGCTGGCTGGTATCATTTTAGATGAAATAAAAGCATTGCAGTGCCCCTTTCCAATGAACAAGTTATATGACTTGTTCAGAAGGAAATGGGAGGAGGTGGGCACTTTGCTTGGTCCTGGCAGCTTCCAGGCTGCTGAAAAGGCAGAAAATTCTGCATTCAAGAAATTGATCTCTCCTAGGGAGGTCGAGAAAAACATGGAGGAGGTGAATAAATGGTCCAGCCCTGGGCCAGATGGCCTGAGCTTGAGGGACATTCTTAGATATGACCCTCCAGGAAGCCAACTGGCTGAAGTATTCAGTCTTTGGCTGCTGGCTGGGAAGAGCCCAGATAGGATCAAAGAATGCCGGACAATTTTCATAGCAAAAGCCACTGATCCAAATAAAGTGGAGGACATGAACAACTGGTAGCCCATTACCACTGGGTCAGTAATATTAAGACTGTTCTCACGGATCTTGACAGCACGGTTGCGGCGGGCGTGCCCAATTAATAGTCGCCAAAGAGGGTTTATCACAAGCCCACACTGTTCAGAAAATCTCAAGCTCCTCCAGGTGTTAATCAAACACGCAAAAAAAGATCATAAAATGTTAGGGGTCGTCTTTGTGAATCTGGCCAATGCCTTTAATTCAATTCACCATCAACATATCTTGCAGGTTCTCCAACTGAAAGGCGTTGATGGTCATATAATTAACATCGTCAGGGACCTGTATAGCAACAGTGGAACGTGGCTGGCAGTTGGGAGGACATGCTTGGAGAAGGTTAAGATCCTCACTGGAGTGAAACTAGGAGATCCTATGTCCCCTCTTCTCTTCAGCCTTGTAGTAGATCCATTGCTGTGTAAATTGGAGGAGAAAAAGGATGGATTTAAGTATGGTAACCACTCTGTGTCATCAGTGGCATTAGCAGATGATCTGGTGCTATTAAGTGACTCATGGGGAGGCATGCAAAGAAATATACAAGTGGTGGAGGAGTTTTGTCATCTTACAGGGCTGAAAGTGCCACGGGTTCCTTATTAGCCCCAGTATAGACTCTTATGCTATTAATGACTGCCCCCCATGGGAAGTGGAGGAGTCTGCATTAGGTATGATTGAGCCTGGTACCCTTGAGGAATTTTTGGATGTTGGAGTGAAGCCATGGGTAGGTCTGTCCAGATCAGAGCTCCAAGGGAAGCTTGGCACCTGGGTGAAGAACACTGGGGCATCCCCATTAAAGCCACTGCAGAAGGTGGAGATCCTCAAGGGCTATGCAATCCCATGCCTACTGTCTGCAGCAGATCATGCCAGGGTGAATGCTTCAAACCTCCATTCCCTGGACCTTGCAATTAGATCTGCGGAGAAGGGCTGGCTTCGTTTACCCTCCAGTACATGCAGTGTCGTCTTGTATGCCAGCACTATGGACGGTGGGTGAGGAATTATGAGTCTGGTGAGCCAGATTCCTAATATTCAAGGTCAACGGCTGCAGTGAATTGCTCATTCGAGTGATAACAGAATCATAGAATACTCAGACCAGTGACTCACCTGCAGCACAGGTGACTCATTCTGCGCTATGTGATATAAGGCACACATTGCATTCATGTTGAAGAGTGGCGGCTTCCTCTCCACCAGCTCAATGCAGGTAATGCCCAGTAACCAAACATCCACCTTGCCATCATACTGCCCCTCATCCATGGCCAGGATCACCGCAGGGGCCATCCAGTAGGGTGTCCCCACAAAGGAGTTGTCCGGTGCCACGATGGAGACTGAGCCAAAGTTGCCCAGTTTCACATGGCCCAACTCCATCAGGAGGATATTTCTGGCCTTGACCTCCTTGCACATCATGTTGTGCGAGTGCAGGTAGGGCAGGCCCTGCAGCACCCCGTGGGTGATGGGCGTGATTTCCACCTCCTGCAGCAGCTTCTTGTGCACTTCTAGCAGGTCGGAGGCTGAGCCCAGGCAATACTCCATGGCCAGCCAGGGCGTGTACTCTGGCAGGTAGCAGCCCTTGTACTTGATGGTGTTGGAGTGGTGCAGGCGCTGGAGGAACTTCACCTCCTTGATGATATCCTGCCACTTCTCTTTGGACTGCTTGCCACTGTAGGACATCTTCTTGATGGCCACCACCTCGTTGCTGCGGATATCGTGGACGAAGTAGATGGTGCCGAAGCTGCCATGGCTGATGTCGCACAGGTGCCTGAACAGCTCCTTGGAGTGCTCCTTGAAGAAGAGCTCAGCCACCTCGGGGTCCTTGGGGCTGCTGGTGCGCACGGTCGAAGACATCACAAGAACTATTGTCCTGGAAGAAGGAATCCAAGAGGAGTTGAGAAGGACATGGATCGCAGCTGGAGGGAGAGTGGACAATGTTCCATCAGAATGGGAGAAGATTCTTAGAGTGATTCCTGATGCTGTGAGGGTGTGGAGACAATGTCCCAATGGGAGGCTCCAATTCCCAGGGCCGTCTATCCAATACCTAACAAGTGGAGAAAGAGAGAGTTAGAAAATTGGGTGAAACTGGAGTTACAAGGCTGTGGGATTAAGAACTTTGAGAACAATATAATCAGTAACGATCGGCTTGTGCATTTCCAGAGCATTCCTCAGTGGAAGATCCTAACAGCGATC
>WBNA01000778.1:13546-30978 GCA_013398345.1 Nothocercus nigrocapillus | reverse complement strand
ACGGAGTGGGGGTGGTGGTGGCAGCATTACCGCAGTGTGGAGTCCTACTTAGAGGACTGTGAACACACAGTGAACCAGCCATACGAGACGCTGGAATAAGCATGCAGCACAGACGGAGGGTTACCTTGAATTCGAAAAATAAGAATGCAACAAACGGCAGAAGGAACGAACTGGGCCTATTGCCAGCTGATAAGGGAGCAGAAAAACAGCAACCATGACAACCCAGTGAACTGCTTCCACTACAACTAATCAGAAGAGCTGCTGAGGAGTTTAAACCAAGACTTTGTCCAATCGGGGTATTACACGCGCGTGCATAGGGATAGTTAAAAATTGTATAAAGGGACAGTTCTTTGATTAATAAAGGGCTTCAGCTAGATTCACATTGAATCGTGAGGACTCTGTGTTGTTCTCCTCACCGTTCCAAAGTGGCCCTGATGGACCAGAAAGACCTCTACTGTTTAGCTCAACTGCTTTTCACAAATGGAACTACAATATTCTGAAGAGGAAAAAACAGGCTTAGTCCTTAGTCCAAGCAGTTAAGCAGGTTGAGAAAATACATCAAGGACAATCTGTGCAAACTAGAGGATTGTTTAATTTACTAGAAGCAATCCTAAAGGGAACTGCTGCCCTACAAGGAATTGCACAAAAACTCGCTATCAGAAAATGGTATGCCTACCTAACAAGAGTTGCAGAAAACATGCAGGTATCTGAAGGGCATACCAACATTTCCAAATTGCAGATGTCTGTAAACACAGATTCATTAGCATTGCAACAACCTTTTAAACCTTCACCAATTCTGAATGCACCATGTGTCATCCATGGTGCACCAACAGAATACATTTGGTTTACAGATGCTTCAGCAAAAAGGGTAAAGAGCAAACGGCTATGTAAGGCTGTTGCATTAAATATTACCACTGGTGAAGAAGTAATAGAAGAAGGTGAAGGAGGTGCACAAGCAGGAGAGTGAAGAGCAGTAGTTTTAACTGCACAAAATGGAGCAAGGGTTAGATATGTGGACTCCCATGTTGTGTGGACTGGTGCCACACAATGGCTTTGTCAATGGGAAGTTATTCACTGGGAAGTAAATAGAACCCCAGTCTGGAGAAAACAGCATTGGCAGCTCTTGCTGGAGATAGCAAGAAAAACACCATTTAAAATGGGATGGCTAAAAGCTCCTACTAAGGATAATCAACCAGCCACAAACTGGAATCCAAAAGTAGATGAGTTGGCTAACATTAGGAAAATCACCTTAGATCCAGAGTGGTATCGGTTGGGAGAATGGTTACAGCAAATCCTAGGTCACACAGGCAAGGAAGAGCTTTACTTTGCTGCACAGTGTAGGGACTGGCCCATAAACAGGACAACTTGTGAAACTATTCTCACAGGATGTCCCCAGTATAGATTAAGGTTGCAAGCAGACCATCCTGCTAAAGCTCCACCTATCCATATCAGTGAGGGGAAAGCTTTGTGGTCTACATGGCAAGTTGAGTGTATCGAGCTATTCAAATCCTCTGCAGGATATCAATACATCCTCACAGGAGTGCACGTGGTCTCCAGCTTGCTTACGGCAACTAAGGGTAGGAAAGCCAATGGCAGAGTACGGTGGAAGGACTGTTGTTTTGGTTCTCACAACTACCTACTCCCAATATTATCCAAAGTCATTCACATTTCTCACATAAACAAGTGCCAGATTGGGCAAAGCAAGAAGGAATTCAGTGGGTATTCTACACCTTGTACTATCCCCAATCAAATGAGACTGTAGAAAGAGCTAATGACTTCTTAGAATAGAATCATAGAATCATAGAATGCTTAAGGTTGGAAGAGACCTCTAGAGATCATCTAGTCCAACCCCCCTGCACACGCAGGGTCACTTACAGCATGTGGCACAGGACTGCATCCAGGCGGGTTTTGAAGATCTCCAGAGAAGGAAACTCCACAACCTCTCTTGGCAATGTGTTCCAGTGCTCTGTCACCCTCATTGTCAAGAAATTTTTCCTTAAGTTCCTGTGGAACTTTTGGTGCTTCAGTTTGAGGCCATTTCCTCTAGTCCTATCAGCAGCCACCACTTAGAAGAGGCCAGCCCCATCCTCCTCACTGCCTCCCTTGAGGTCCTTATAGACACTGATCAGGTCTCCTCTCAGCCTTCTCTTCTCCAGGCTGAACAGGCCCAGCTCTCTTAGCCTTTTCTCACAGGGCAGATGTTCCATGCCCCTGATCATCCTTGTAGCCCTGTGCCACTCTGGATCTCAACCTACACAAGGCTCAAAGGGATAGCCCACTTCCCAAAGTACTCCAACAATTAAAAAAATCATCTTGGGCCTCCTGGAAGCCCTGGAAGCTGAGCATTCTTTGTGAAAGCTGAGCTTAGTGCTCAACCTACAGGTAAAAGAGAACGTCCAACAACATTACAGCCAGGACAGCCTGTGATGGTCAATTTAGCATCCATCGGTGCTGTGCCTATGACTCTGACTAAACCTCCTGGCCCACTTGCCTGGGAAGCTACTGATAGCATGGATTTTTCCTTCTTTTTAAATGGGGTAACCTGTTCAGCCTCACCCCATCGAAACAGGTTTCTGTTTTCCCCTGCAGCAGCATGCAGGATGGCAGATAGAAATGCTGTATTCATGTTGCTATTCCAAACTCTGGCAATGCTACCTCTCCTGACCTGTGCTCAAAGAACCCCAGAGACATCATGGTCACATGCCCATGTTCAGCACACTGGAAGTATGGGAATGAATTCTAATGCCTGCCCCCATCGAATGAACCTTATGTTGGTGAAAAAACTGCTACAACACGATGCCCTCTATCATCCAGGACAACGGACAAAGGACCCTAATCACCGTTCATCATGATACAGAAGAAATACACGGTGTTCTGGAAAGAGTGAAAAGGCATGGAGAACACCACTGGTAGGAAACCCTTCTAAGATGGCCATCAACAGCAACAGGAATTTTTAATCTCATGCTTCATCCAATTGTGATTGTACTACCTCTACTGTTATAAGGCATATTGCTTATAATTGTATTGTATAAAAAGTTTTGGTACATGACAAAACAAGCCAAATTCAGCCACCCAAAACATGTAAGTTAGTACATAATAACAATGCTTTATCTTAAAAAGGGTTACTTGCCATGGATGTGTAAGTGCAAAAATTATCAACACACTATTTATGGCACAGAGGCAAGAGGTGAGCGTACCAGCACTCTGTGAAGGATAAGATAAATTGATTGTAGTCATGGGATGGAGTGTGACGAATGTTCTCCTTCCCTAGCCCATTCTGACTTTTCACAGGTAGCCCTATTCAGGTGTCAACCACCAGTGACTTTAGCTGATCCTGGTGGTTGCCTCTGTGATCTCTTCCCCCATTCCGACAACAACCATTAATAAGATGGCTTCATTCTGATGGGGAGATAAAGTTAATTGAGCATTCCCCAGACAAAATTCGTCGGAAATGAAAGAATGATTATAAGTCAATCATCATATCCCATAAACATGGGGACAAACTGAGAGCCTATTGAGGTCTCTTTGCATGGCAGTGAACTGCATGCCAGGATCTTCCCTTGAGCAGGGAAGCCTCTCAAGGATGCTCTTCAGGGTTAAGAGATCCTTGCCACAGCAAGGCATGGTAAGTGACTATAGCACTCTCTTTTTGAGCTTGTAAACTTTATTGACATAACTATGCACAAATTTCCTTAGTCATAAACCATTGACAAGGTCTGGGACTACGATTGGATCCAGGTGCACTCAGATTCCTCTCAGGAGGAGTTGGGTAGCAAAAGGGCCCCATGTGAACCCCCTGATTCAATGGGAGGGTCTCCCATTGAATATATAATATTCATATATAATATATGAATATATAATTCTCTATATATCTTGAACCCCATGAAGTAAATAATAAGTGACCTTGCCAGAGAATCTCGTGAAACCACTGTCCATATCAATAAAATGTATTACTGTTTCTTCCATATGACTGAAGTTCATTGTGTCACTCACATCCACCACCACCCATTCCTTGACACTGTAGCAGAGCCAAGAGCAGGGTAGTAAGGAGAGTGCTCTTATGCTAATGAGGAAGTGCTCTGTGTTGCTTCAGCAGAGCTTGAGGAACTTGAGGCAGGAGCGTGAGGACAGAAAGGAGGCCAAGAGAGGTCTCCTAGAAGGAGGCGAAGACAGGAGATGTTTTGGGGAGGTAAGGGAGGTTGCGGTAATGGTGCTGCAGGTGGCATGGGGCCTGGGAGAGCCCCTAGAAGAGACACCAGCAGGGATGCCCCTACACCATGACTAGGGATTCAGCAGAACCCCTGACTTTGGCCTTGCCTCCTTTCTCTACTCTCCTTCCAAACACCATATCCACAGTGCTGTGCTCAAGGCTCCATCTCTAGCATCTCTCTCAAACTCTTAGGCAGAGTCTGAAGCTAATCCCTAGTGTTTTCTGCATAACTTGAGATGTCAGAGTCTGCCAGGCCCTCTGTCACACTCAAAACACATGCTGTAGGACAAAATTCAAAGCCCTAACTAAAGCCGGAACACAAACTGCAAATGACCTGAAAGGCTCCCCGAAGATCTCCAAGAGGGATACTCTGATTTTGGGGAGGTAAAGGAGCTTGTTGAAGGTTTTCTGTAGGTGGGATGATGCTGGGAAAGCCCAAGGAAGAGATTCCAGGTGGGAAGTGCAGAGCCCAACATCCACCACATGAATTCTTTCCCTCCTGCCACAAAGTGCAAGGAATGCAGCTATGCCTCAAACCTCAGCACTAAGACTTTCTTAGGCTGCTTCTAGGCATTTTTATCCCTACCCTCAAGGACTTGATTGTCTGAGAGGTTGAGGAAAGCATAAAGCACGTGGCTTTTTGTGGTCAAGATATGTGGGCCTGAGGAGAAATTCCAAGGCTGTTGCTTTGGAGAAAGGATGTGAAAGGGTAATGCAGGCAGTGCATGCAAATGCAAGCACTTTGGGTGCTGCATGAAGATGTGCTCTGTGTTCTTGATCAGAACTTCGGGAGCTGAAGGAAAGAACAGAATCTCCAAGAGGAAGGTTCTGATTTTGGGGAGGTAAGGGACCTTGCTAAATTTTCCTGTAGGTGGGATGATCCTGGGAAAGAGCATGGAAGAGAGCCCATAAGGTAGGTGCAGATCGCAGCATGCACCACCTCAAAGTTTTCGCTCTTACGACTAAGCCCAAGGCAGACAAGCAGGCCTTACTCCTACGTGGTAAGATTTTCTTACACTGCTTCTAGGCATTTTTATCCCTAGCTTGAAGGACCTATTCTTTGAGAGGCAGTGGAGGCATAAAGCATGTGGGTTTTTGTGGTAAAGATATGTGGGGTGAGGATAAATTCCAAGCTGTTGCCTTGCAGAAAGCATGCGAAAGGGTGATGCAGGGAGACTGGAGAGCACTTTGGGTGCTGCATGAAGATGTGCTCTGTGTTCTTGAGCAGAACTTCAGGACCTGGAGGAATCAGCAGAAAGACATGAAGAGCTCCCCAAAGATCTCCAGGAGGGAGGCTCTGATTTTGGCGAGGTAAGGGAACTTACTAAATTTTCCTGTAAGTGGGCTGATCCTGGGAAAGGCCATGGAAGAGAGCTCATGTGTCATGTGCAGAGCCCAGCATCCACAACCTCAAAGTTTTCCCTCCTGCCACTGAGCACGAGGAGGGCATGCAGGCCTCACTTCTCCACACTAAAATTTTCTTAGGCCGCTTCTAGTCTTTGTAATCCCTAGTTTGAAGGAGTTGGTTGTCTCAGAGGCTAAGGAAGTGAACGGCATGTGAGGTGTGGTAAAGGTATGTAGGATTGTGGAAAATTTCCAAGGCTGTTGCCTTAGAGAAAGGATGTGAAATGGTGACACAGGCAGAGAGGAGATGAGTTTGGGTGCTGTATAAATCATAAAATCATAGAGTTATTAAGGTTGGAAGGGACCTTTGGAGATCATCTAGTCCAACCCCCCCTGCACATGCTGTAGGGTCACCTACAGCATGTGGCTCAGGCCTGCATCCAAGCGGGTTTGGAAGACCTCCAGAGAAGGAGACTCCACAACCTCTCTTGGCAATGTGTTCCAGTGCTCTGTCACCCTCACTGTTAAGAAACTTTTCCTTAAGTTCCATTCCCATTGGCCTTCTTGGCCACAAGGACACACTGCTGCCTCGGGGTCAGCTTGTCATTCATCATGATGCCCAGGTCCTTCTCTGCGGAGCTGCTCTCCAGAAGGTCAGTCTCCAGCCTCTACTGGGGTCTGCGGTTATTCCTCACCAGGTGCAGGACTGTGCACTTGGCCTTGTTAAATTTCATGAGGTTTCTCACCGCCCACTTATCCAGTCTGTCCAGGTTCCTTTGGATGGCAGCGCAGCCCTCTGGTGTATCAGCTACTCCTCCCAGTTTCGTATCATGATCAAGCTTGCTGAGGGAGCACTCCATCCCTTCATCCAGGTCATTGATGAATAAAATGAACAGGACAGGGCCAAGGACTGACCCCGGGGGACAGTGCTAACCACAGGTCTCCAACTAGACTGCGCACTGCTGATCACAACCCTCTGGGCTCTGCCATGCAGCCAGTTGTTAATCCACCTCACCGTCCACTTATCTAACCCACGCTTCTGGAGCTTGCCCAAGAGGATGTTGTGCGGGACGATGTCAAAAGCCTTGCTGAAGTCCAGATAGATGACATCCACTGTTCTCCCCTCATCTATCCAGCCAGTCATTCCATCATAGAAGGCTATCAGGTTAGGCAAGCATGATTTCCCCTTGGTGAATCCATGTTGACTACTCTTGAGCACCTTCTTATCCTCCACATGTTTGGAGACAACAGCCAGGATGAGCTGCTCCATCACCTTTCCAGGGATGGAGGTGAGGCTCACTGGTCTGTATTTGCCTGGGCCCTCCTTCTTGCCATTTTTGAAGACCGGCGTAACATTGGCTTTCTTCCAGTCCTCCGGCACCTACCCCGTTCTCCAGAACCTTTTGAAGATGATGGAGAGCGGCTTAGCAATAACATCCACCAGCTTATGCAGTGCTCTCGGGTGCATCCCATCAGGGTCCATGGGTTTGTGGATGTCAAGTTTCCCTACGTGTTCTCTGACCCAATCTTCCTCTACCCAGAGCAAGTCTTCCTCCCTCCAGACACCTTCTCTTGTTTCTAGGGTCTGGGATTCCAGAGGGCTGCCCTTGGTAAACACTGAAGCAAAGAAGACATTCAGTAACTCTGCTTCTTCTGTGTCTTTCGTAACCAGGGCACCCACCCCGTTCGCCAGCGGACTCATGTTTTCCCTAATCTTCCTCTTGCCATTGATATATTTGAAAAAGCTCTTATTTTTACCATCCCTTGCCAGATTTAATTCCATTTGTGCCTTAGTCTTCCTTGCTGCCTCCCTGCATTCCCTGACAACATTCCTATATTCCTCCCAAGGAGACTGTCCTTTTTTCCACTTTCTGTATGCTGCCTTTTTCTATTTGAGTTTTGCCAGCAGCTCCTTGCTCATCCACGCAGGTCTCCTACCCGCCATGCCTGACTTCTTACTCAAAGGGATGCACTAATCCTGAGCATGGAGGAAGTGCTGCTTGAATACTAACCAGCTCTCTTGGGCCCCCCTTCCTTCTAGAGCCCTAGCCCATGGAATTCTTCTGAGGATGTCTCTGAAGAGGCCAAAGATGGTCCTCTTGAAGTCCATGGTTGCAAGGCTACTTAGAGCCTTGCTTCCTCCTCACAGGCTCCTTCACGACCTGTGTTAAAAAGTTATCATCAATGCACTGTAGGAACCTCGAGGACTGTTTGTGCCTGGCTGTGCTGTCCTTCCAGTTGATATCAGCGTGATTGAAGTCCCCCATGAGAACTAGGGCCTGTGACCATGAGGCTACTTCCAGCTGTCTGTAGAAGCCCTCTTCAACTTCCTCATCCTGATCAGGTGGCCCGTAGCAAACGTCTATCACAGTGTCTCCCACATTAGTCTGCCCTCTAATCCTTAACCACAAGCTCTCCACTCGCTCATCATCCACCCCCAGGTTGAGCTCTGTGCATTCCCGTTGCTCTCTTACATGAAGAGAAACTCCACCACCTTGCCTTCTCAGCCTGTCGGTCCTAAAAAGCACGTAGCCTTCCATGACAGCGCTCCAGTCGTGTGAGCTATCCCACCACGTCTCTGTAATTCCAATGAGATCATGATGCCAGGACCTCACACAAGTCTCCATTTCCTCCTGTTTATTCCCCGTGCTGCATGCATTGGTGTACAGGCATTTCAGGGAATTAATCGACCCTGCAGGTTTCCCGGGAGGGATGAAAGAGGACCCGCTATAATCATCTCCTATATTAACTTCCCCACTACCGTACTCCCGCTGGACACCTTCTGGCTCTGGCTGCATGACACTGAATGCCCTGTCTGCGTAACATTCCTCATTCCTTTTCCTGTTTAGTTTAAAGCCCTCCTAACTAGGCCGGCCAACCTTTTCGCAAAGACACGCGTGCCCCTCTTGCTGAGGTGTCTCCCCTCTTTCCCCACTAGCTGGTGATCTTCAAACAGGGTCCTATGGTCATAGAAACCAAAACCCTGTTGCTAAGCCCAGCGGCGCAGCTAGTTGTTAACTTGTAACTTCTGCCTTTTCCTCCTCATATCCATTCCCCTCATTGGCAGGATAGAGGAGAACACAGCCTGGGCACCCAGACCTTTGACTGCCGTCCCCAGAGCCCTGAAATATTGTTTGATGTTTCTCAGTTTCCCCATAGCATCATTAGTGCATGCCCACATGAAACAGTAACAGGGGATGATAGTCAGATGCCTGGACAAGCCTTGGCAGTCTCTCTGCAACATCTCTTATTCGAGCCCCTGGCAGGCAACAGAATTCTCCATCTCCTCCTTCTTTATTTAACTGTTGTATTGCCATAACTGTTTTTATTTGAGCAGCCATAGCTTGGTTAAATGATCAAGCAGTCAATTGTTGAACACATGATAAGAAACAAGGCAGACACACTAACAGTAAACAAAATACAGTTAGTACAATAATCAGAAACTTTACAACTTGCATTGCCCAAGGTCCAAATTGTCTTAACCAGGTAAATATTCCTAACAGGTCCCAGTTCTGATCGACCTAGAGCTGGCTGTTTAATTCTTTTAATTGTTGGATGCACCTGTGGATAGATACTGAATGGTCAGATAGATTCATGCAACACATACTGTGGGAATAAGGTTGTTTAATGGGAAAATTGCCAGAGGGCAGCGAGTGGCCAGAAGTGTGGAAAACAACAGGCTCAGCAGGTCTGATAAGAAGAAGCTCACACGGAGTAAACAACTTTGAGGAAGTGAGAGACTGGCATGGCAGACAATGATTGCATAAAGACCACCTCCATACCTGAGTGGTCGGAAAACCCTGGATGCATGAACCTGGCAGACCAGGATTGGTAGAGCGAGTGTGTGGCGGACATGTGTAGCGTGTGCAAGTATAAAAACCTTGCCTTGCTAAAAATAAACAGGCTGTATGGCTATCCGACTATCTGGCCTCCCTGCCGGTAGCCCAGTGCTCCTCAATTGCCGCCACAGGTGCCATTGGACTGTATTGCTGCAGGAAATGGTTAATAGTCCCACTATTTGTCTGATGACAGTGGCAAGAATGTTGCAGCCGATTAGGCAGAGAAATCCAGACAGTTTAATCTATCATTATATGGATGACATTTTAATTAGCGGATCATCACTGAAAGCAATCTGGCAAGTTTTGGAACAAATACAGTCTGCAGTAATTGTAGCTGGATTGCAAACTGCGAAAGAAAAAGTACAGCAAGTAAGCCCTTGGAATTATTTGGGATGGTGAGTAACAGATGGTGAAATTCGACCTCAGTAAGTAAAAATTGGTACTGGGCCAATAAGAACGCTCAATGATTTACAAAGGGTGTTAGGAGCCATAAATTGAATTTGACTGGTGATTGGCCTCACAAATGAGGAATTACGGCCCCTCTTCTTGCAGCTTCAAGGGGATCCGTGTTTAAACTCCCCACAGCAACTGATGAAGGAAAGTCAGCAGGCCTTAGCAGAGGTAGCACATGTGACTGAGAAAAGACAAAGTTATAGAATCAGAGAAGAATTAGAAATTGACTTAATTATTATACCTAACAGTTACCAACCGTTTGCTGCCTTGATGCAATGGGATGTATCGATGGCAGATCCGCTTTGAGTACTGGAATGGATCTTTTTGCCTCACAGGCAATCAGAAACAATAATCACCATAGCAGAACAATATGCACATTTAATCCAAAGAGGGAGAGCCCGCCTTTGAACTTTGAATGGTAGCGACCCAAGAGCCATTTACCTCCTTGTAGCAAAGGAGAACCTGAAGTGGCTATTAGCTGAACATTTGCCTATGCAAGTAGCTTTAGCAGATTTTGCAGGACAGATAAACATTCATTATTCTCTACATAGGTTGTGGTCCGAGCTTCCAAACATTCCCTTACTTTCAAGATCTCTTTGGGAACAGACCCCCGTCTCGGGTATTACTGTCTTTGCAGATGGATCTGGGCGAACTAACAAGACAGCTATTTCCTGAGAAACCTCAGCAGATAAGGAATGGCAGACAGAAGTGAAATTGGGGGAACTGGGTTCGACAGAGGTGGTGGAGCTGATAGTTGTAATCATGGCATTTCAAAAATTTGCAACAGTAAACCTTAACATTGTGAGTGACTCTCTATATGTTGCAGGCCTAGTAAAGTGCCTGGAGGGGGCTACACTCCAAGAAGTTGCAAACCCCCTGCCAATGGCCTGGCTGCAACACCTATGGACATTATTAAATTGACAAAGTAATCCTTATTTTATCACTCACATACTATCCCACACCACTATGCCGGGACTGTTAGCTGAAGGAAACAGAATAGTAGATCAATGTACTATGGTAGCAGAAGTTGTGCCTGACATTTCAACAAGCCAAGCTGTCACATCATTTCATTCACCAGAATGCCCGAGCTTTAATGAAGCAATTTCAATTAACTAAGAATCAGGCACCTCAAATCATTCAAGCATGTCCTAAGTGTCAAAGTGTTAAGTGCAATGCCGTCACAAGAAGGTGTTAATCCTTGAGGCCTTGTGGCCTGTCAACTGTGGCAATCAGATGTAATTCACATAGGAGAATTTGGATGACTGAAATACGTCCACATTACCGTAGATACACATTTGGGGTATTTAGTGGCAACTGCACATACTGGGGAAAAAAGTCAAGATGTTTGCAAGCATTGGTTAAAATGTTTTGCCATTATGGGTGTCCCCAAAATGATAAAAATAGATAATGGGCCTGCATATGCTGCTGTATGGACCCAGGAGTTTATTAAGTGATGGGGCATTCAACATGTTTTTGGCATTCCCCATTCCCCTGTGGGGCAGGCGATTATTGACTGCATGCACCAGACTTTAAAAAATATGCTAATTAAACAAAAAGGGGAAACACAGGGAGACGGTCCTCAAGAAAGATTAAACAAGGCTTTGTATGTACTTAATTTTTTAAATCGTAATTTAGCAAGTGAAAGCCAAGTTTCTCAACATTTTGGTCAACAGTTAGATAACATTCAACTGAGGCCCCGAGTTACAATAGAAGACCTAGTCAGAGGTAAATGGGAAGGCCGTAAGGACTTAATAACCTGGGGAAGGGCTTACGCTTGTGTTTTGACAGAGGGAAGACCAATATGAGTCCCTTCGCACTGTGTACGGCCATGGCTATCCTCAGCAGATGTGGAGCCTTTATCCTAAGTGGGGTCAAACAGCCAAGCAACGTATGCAAACGCAACAAATCAAACAACCCTTTGCTTAGCCATGTCAACGCCAGACAACCCTTTTCAAACATGTTTAATAGGAGTACCTATATCTGAGAAAGAATTGGATAACCTGTATAATGAAACAGTGGGTCAGCACTGTAGCTGTCCATGTATAGATCAGCCTAGATTGTGGCGTGAGGAAACCTGGAGGAGCACGGCCTCACAACCAGTACGGTGGTGGAATATGATGATCTGGAAAATGCATGACTTTCCTGCAAAAAATCTTCCCCTGCAGGAAGTGGATATCTTAGGTAGCTTAAGTGCCCCCATTTGACTGTACTTTAATTACTCTTCGCTTTATAAGATAAATGCAATTGGTGTTGATATAACAAGCAGCAGTCCAATTTATAAAAATCAGTCTATGTAGTGTCATAAGACCATGGCTAAGCACCTTCCGTCAGGGAACGCAGCCATCAGATTATTCCTGCACGATTTGTTCGTAATATGTGGGGATCGAGCATGGAATAGAAGCCCCCAAAAGGCTGTAGGAGGACCAAGTACCATTTGCCGGCTTACAAAGTTCCATCCCCACAACAGAGATATTACAACTCGGAAGACCAGTCACACTCACAAAGCCAGACGTGCATTGCCATTTACCAAAGAATTGATTCTAAGTTAGTATTTTGGAATGCATCTGAGTGAGTGTTTGGTTCTATAAAAGCAGGAATTGGAACTGCTCAGGCCCTAAATTCTCTCAATAAAATAGGCTGTGGGCTAGCCAAGGAGGGTAACGCCACAAATGCGGCACTAACTGGACTGCTAGCAGATGTAGACTCCATATGTTACACTACCCTCCAAAATAGGGTGGCAATTGGTTTTCTATTGCTTGCCCATGGTCATGGTTGCAGAGATTTGGATGGTATGTTGTGGCGGCAATTGAGGAGCAGGGGGCTACCAGCAGGGAGGCCAGATAGTCAGATAGCCCGTTTATTTTTAGCAAGGCAAGGTTTTTATACTTGCACGCGCTACACACGTCCACCACGCACTCGCTCTACCAATCCTGGTCTGCCAGGTTCATGCATCCAGGGTTTTCCAACCACTCAGGTATGGAGGTGGTCTTTATGCAATCATTGTCTGCCATGCCAGTCTCTCACTTCCTCAAAGTTGTTTACTCCGTGCGAGCTTCTTCTTATCAGACCTGCTGAGCCTGTTGTTTTCCACACTTCTGGCCACTCGCTGCCCTCTGGCAATTTTCCCATTAAACAACCTTATTCCCACAGGCACCTGCGCATGGGCTCACAATGGTCAGAGAGAGCACAGAAAATGCAAATTGAGGGGCATCCTGGGGATGTAATGGTATAGTAAAGAAACAATCCTTAAAGTCTATGACAATCAAAGGCCATCCTACTGGTAACATAGCTGGTGAGGGTAATCCAGATTGTAAGGCACCCATACGCTCCATAACTGCGTTAACCGCCCATAAGCCATGTATCATTCTCCTTTTACCATTTTTCTTCAGAATAACAAAACCAGGAGTGTTCCAGGGGCTATTAGCTGATTGTAAATGTCTCACTGCCAATTGCTCTTCCACCAGCAGTTGTAGCTGCTGCACCCACTCTTCCGCAGGGGCCACTGGTCGACCCATACTGGTGTGTCTGTATGCCAGGTGAGCTGGATAAGCTGTTCCTGGCCTAGTGGCCTGCCAGTGGCCCCTACTGAAAAACTGTCAAGCCCTCTTTGGGTGAACTGACACATAAGGTCGTGCCAAGCTGTCCTAAGAAATCATGGCCCCAGAGAACACATAGTACAGACAATACAAAGGGCGCTATACGACCTGTAGTGTCGTCTGGACCCAGTACTGTTAGCAAAAGCATACTTTGCCATGGACGCTGCATACCTCCAACTCACATTATGGTAGCTGCTGGCTCTTTAGTTGGTCAGTGAGGTGGCCAATCACTTGTTCACACAATGGAAACATCTGGTCCTGAATCTACAAGCCCTTTAAATTTAATCCCTTTAATGGTGCATGTCAACAGTGACTTTTGTTGCACAATTTGCTTCATTCAGAAAATCCGTGGTTCTCCTGTACTCCCAAAACCTTGCGATCCCCTTTGTCGCTCTGGCCCTTGCATTGGAGGGCTCAGAAAGGGGACTAACTGAGCAATTGGTTGTCCTACAGGGATATAACTTGGAGGAATGGGAGTCCAAGCCATAATTTGGATTTCCTCCATGTAATCATCATCAATAACTCCATGTAGCACAAACAGTCCCATCCTTGTTGTAGATGAGCATCCTAATAAGAGCACTTGTCGTTTTTTCCCTAGAGGTCCAAACACCCCCAGCGGGAATTAACGTTACCCGAGTATCATTCAAAGTTACATCTCAGGAGGTGGCTGAATCCAGTCCTGCATTCCCTCTTGTGGCTGGCTGGAGCGTACTGGCGAAGCGCTTACTTGCTGTGCTTGAGTCACTTGATCCCAGCTTGAGTCACTGGGATGCACAGCCTCGCCCCCCTTCCCCAGTTTCCTGACAGTGGCCGCAGCGGCTGATCATTGGCATGAAAATTAGATCAGCATTCATTAGTCCAGTGAGGTCCTTTCTGACAACACGGGCATAGCCAGGTTGGGGCTAGCTTACTCCCTGACCCTCTGGGACAACCTTTCTTAAGGTGGCCATCCTCTCCACATTTAAAGCACTTCCCAACTCCCCCTTTTGGATTTGAGACCTGGCTTTGTGTTGTTAGATGAGCAGCAAGGGCCATAGCCAGTGCATTGATACGGTGCTCACCAGTACCGATGTTGTGGCAGGCTGTAATCATGTCAGCAATAGAAGGATTTTGAGGCTGCATGGGCTGCAATGCCCTTTTACAATCTGAGTTTGCCTTATCGTAGGCAAGTTGTTTCAGTAGCATTTCTCAAGCATCTGGATGCTCAACTTGCCATTCTAACTTGCCATCTGCCTTTGCAGATGATCCAAAAGTGCCAAATAACCCTCTTTAGGGCCCTGAGTGATTTTTGCGAATGATTGGGTGGTCTCAGGCCCAGCATCTGGTATACGTTGCAAAGCATGCAAAGCCAAATCCCTAATCTGCTCATATATTGGTCTCTGATAACCAGCCTGCATTTGTGGGGCATCATGAGAGCCTTCCCCAGCTAACATCTGATATGAGGTTGGCACACCCTGCAAGATATTTTCCATAGCTTGTAATGTGGCCATTTCCTTAAACTCATCTAACCATACACGACAACTCATAGGAGTTAGAATCATGTGCAATATTGACTTCCAGTCATGCAAGGTTAACATGTAACTGTCTGCTATAGATTCTAACAAAGTCAGAGCTACAGTTGATAATATTCTGCTCTCCTTGGCCTCTTTCCACAACTCTTTTACAGCCTCGTATGGCAGCAGCTCCCACTGCGGTGGCATGTTCGGTTGGTACACAGCTGGCATGGCCATTAACATCTCTAAATCCCCCTGCTGGACTGCCTCTTTCTTAAACATTTCCCAACGATCTGACCCCTGATTTCTTCTTATGTCCCTGTGATCTGGGTCTGGTGGATACAGATCAGGCTCCTTCTCTGGGTCCGCAGGGCTAGGGTCAAACAGATCATCACTTGAGGCTCAGCCACCCCCTCATATGGTGGTGCCGACTGTTGCCTTCGCTGGCGTGGCGACCTGGTTCAGGAACGTCACGGTGACCAACTCCAGGCTGCTTGGTCCATTTGCTCACAGACACCAATGTGGTGGATGGCAAATGGCGTTTATTGGCGCGTTAACACATCATTATATATCATGGACTTACAATGTCACTCCCATCTGCTTACATCACAAACTCAACGTAATTGGCTCCTTGGAGCGGGGCCCTGCCTTTCCGTACAGCGCGACATCTTCCGACCGCCACACCTTAACTACTACATTTCCCCCCTCCCTATGCATAACTAAGTTAACAAAAACATGTTGTTTTCACAAGCATAGTATTTCTAGCCTACTAACATAATAAAGCATCTTTATTTCCTACTTTATGCTTTATAACAATGTTAAAACTTATACATTACAACTTGGCTAAAATGTAAGGCACGCTAAGTAAAATAACAAAAGGGGTAGTGAGGGAAAGCATAGGATATAGCTGGGGATAATCTGAAAGCAATTGCTGGCGTTCTACCATCATAATGTTAACTCTTTCTAATCGGTTCTTGACAAACGACGCGAGCTTATTTAGTATACAGGGGCCAAAGATTAACGCTATCATGATCGTCGCGATCTGTCCTAGTAGGGTGGATATTAGGGTGGCCAACCATGGCGAATGGTTCATCCATGATGAAAACCAATCTTGTTGTGCTTCTTGCTCCTTTTTTCGTTTTTCTAGTCCTTCTCGCAATTTGGCCATGGTGTCTCTCACTATTCCTGTGCGGTCTGCATACACACAACATTCTTCTCTAAGCGCAGCACACACTCCTCCCTGCTGTAGAAACAGCAGGTCTAATCCTCTTCTATTTTGCAATACTACTTCGGATAGCGATCTGACTGACTTTTCTAATGCGGTTATCGATTGTTTGATCCTAGCTAGGTCTTCGTCTACTGCGACTCTTAAAACATCAAATTGTTTGTTTTGATGTACAAGGGATGCTACTCCGGTGCCTATTCCTGCACTTCCCATGAGCATTAAGGTAGCTACCGTTAGTGCTGTAAAGGGTTCTCGTTTCGCTAGGTGGTGTTCTGGGGTAATTTGCGAGTTGTAGACAAAGTCTTCGGAATGGTAAAAAATTATAGGGACAATAGTGACTTGGACACAATAATCTGAAGCTTCATTAAAAAGCTTTAGCGACAGACAAGGTGTGACTCCCATTTTAGCACAGACCCACTTGGTGTAATCGGCTGGTATTAGCCATTCTGCAGGGGTCTTATCTTGCAAATTATTGACACACAGTCGCTTTTTATGTTTTGGAACTGTGCCTACACACACACTGCTCCCCACCACTCGTTCTAATGTGATTCCTGTTGTGGTCGTGTCTCGGTTCCAGTTACATTGGGGTGGATTAGGGCTATTTGACCGCGTGGGCATTTCACTCATTGCTATGGCTTCGTAAAAGGGTGGTCTCACTCCATAGCACAGCCAACAATGCTCTGTAAGGTTTGGGTTTGTCTTGTTCAGTAGCTGATAGCTAGCTTGCATCATTTTCCAGAGAGAAGTGTCACTGGGAGCTGCGGTGGTGTGTGATGCTGTGGGCGCCGCGGGCGCAGTGATTTCAGCCCTAGCCATTGCTTGTGATAGGGGTGTGGGTATTCGTGGGTTAAAGATTGGGTTAGGCCCGACAGCCTGCGGTGTGTCAGGAATAAGTCTAATAATTTGTACCAATGCACCTATGTCTGTGAAAGCTTTGTGAATAAATACTGACCACATCTTTCCTACGCTCCAACTTGTGTCGCTTGGGCTTAAAACTTTCAAAACTAAATGTTTGCAAGTACCTTTATCATACATCATCCCATCAAGTGCAAACTTAGGCTGTTTACATTTGCCTGGTCCCCATGCTACTTGCAGAAATTTGTCACTTCTTGTTGGCTTCCATCTATCGCTTCTGACAATGGTTTCACATCCCCAATATCCACAATAACCATGTCCTGGGTAATTGCAATATCCCATTCCTGGGTTCGAACTGGGGCACCAGTATGTCCCCCACCATCCTGCTTTGATTTGAAACAGGTCATCAACTGTTAC
>WBNA01000778.1:0-13141 GCA_013398345.1 Nothocercus nigrocapillus | reverse complement strand
TCTTTTTTGACAGCGGCATACCCTCGCCCTGTTAGAATTAATCTCCACCCTTGTTCCCAGTTTCCCAGCTCATTTCTAATTGTCACTAACGGGCCTTGTTCTAGTGCTTGAGTGGCCCAATGTTTCTGAGTGGGGCTATTTACATCTTCCCCTCTGGGGAACTGATTTAGTGCTAGGAGGGCAGTTGCCAACAAACGTGCTTGGTCTTTGGCAGGAATAACAGTGGTAAGGCCTTCTGCTTTCGCTAACACTTCTAGTTTAGATTTCAAAGTTTGATTTGCTCGCTCGACTATAGCTTGTCCTGTGCTGTTATATGGAATGCCATGTGTTAGGGTAATGCCCCATTTGTGTACGAATGTTTGGACTGATTTGGAAGTAAAATTTGGACCATTATCTGTTTTGATCTGGTTCGGGATACCGAGCCACGCCATGACTGTTAGCCAGTGTTGGATGGTTGCTTTGGAGTCAGTTTTAAGGTGCTGAGTGGCTGCAATTACTCCGCTATACGTGTCTACGGTCACGGCTAGCCACGCTCGAGGCTTTAACAGCTGGCAGAGTGTGAAGTCTGTCTGCCAGATCTTGGATGCTTTAAGACCTCTGGGGTTGACTCCGCTGGACCACAGCGGCGTTTTTTGACAATGAGGACATGTGGCTACTATGTGTTTTGCGTCAGTGACTGGGATCCCGCATCTTTTCGCTAATGCTTTGGCTCCGATGTGGAGGGATTCGTGTAGCTGGCGAGCGTCTCTTAGCGTCCATACTCCTTTTGCAGCGGCATCTGCTTTGTCATTGCCGATTTGGAAGTACCCTTTGATTGGGCTGTGGCTGTTAACATGGATGACTGATATGGTGCCCTTTTGAGAGAAAAGTGCCTCTTCTAGCATCAGGGCTGTTGTGGATGTTGATACGCCGGGCCCTGACATAGCCAAACAGAGTTTGGCTACAAACATTGAATCAGTCACTATGTTAAGATGCTCTGTCGGGAACAGTCCACATGCTAGCACTACGGCAGTCGCTTCCAGCTGCTGGACTGAGAGAGCGCGATCAGTCATTTTGATGCAGCGCCATTCTTCTCTTGATTGCCACACTGCTGCCGCAGTTGAGGTCGCTGAGGATGCGTCTGTGAAGACCGTTGGTCCTGGTCGGGGTCGATCTATGATCTTCCGTGGGAGGTCGATGTCGACAATTGCCAGCATTTGAGTCCATGGGGGCTTCACGGCGTACTGGACTTCCCCACCAAATCCAGCGAGGGCTACAGCCAGATGCTCTGACATTGCTACTGATTGGGTTGGGAGCTGTTTGCGGAACGGTAAGTATACCTTGGCAGGTTCGATGCCCAGGTGCTTTAGGGCAAGCTTCCTGCCTTTCATGATGAGGCCGCTCAGGCATTCCACTCCTGGGGAGAATGCACGTGACGGTCTTCCCAGGACTATCCACTGTATTGGTCGAGCTTTCTCAGGGGGGCCCTGGGCCAGTGCCCCTATTCCCCCTCCTTCAGTGAAGTGCACATATAGATCAAGTGGGATATTCGGGTTCCACCTGGCGAGTGTGCCTGATGACACTTGCTGTTCGATAAAGTCTAGAGAGTTTACAGCTTCTGTCGTTAGAGTTTTTTGTTCCCAGGGGTTCTTTCCTTTTAGAAGATCATATGGGGGGGCCATGGTTTCGGGAGGGATTAGGACAATATTGCGGAGCCACTGCAAGGACCCGACTAATTGTTGCATATCATGGAGTGTTTTCATATTTCGACGGATTTTTTTTTGCGGGGGGGGGGTTACGAAGGAGCTTGTAATCCCTATCCCCAGAAAGCTCACACACGGCCCCCTTTTGATTTTTGTATTCGCTACCTCAAACTTGTTTGCTTTTAAAGTTTCTGAAACTACAGACATTAGCCGATCTACTTGTTCACCTGACGGTGCAGCGATTAAAATATCATCCATATATTGGATGATAGTCGCAGTTGGGTCACTACGCTGGACCAGCTCTAGCGCCTGATCTACTGTAATTTGACAGATGGTGGGCGAATTAATCATTCCTTGGGGCAGTACTTTCCACTGGAAGCACAAGCTGGGGCGCTGGCCATTTGGAAATATGATGGAAAAAGCGAAATTTTCTTTGTCCGTTTTGTGTAGGGGTATTGAGAAGAAACAGTCTTTAATATCAAGGACAGCACAAGGTTGTCCTTCTGGTATCATAGAGTTCATAGGCAACAGGGTTTGCACGGGGCCCATTGGTTGTATCCTCTTATTTACTTCACGCAGGTCATGGAGAAGGCGGAACCCTTCACCTGATCGCTTGCGTATCACAAAAACTGGGGTGTTCCATGGGCTAGTAGAAGGCTCTATATGACCTCATTGTAATTCGCGGTCAACTAGCTCAAGAAGAGCGTCCATTCCAGGCTTTGACAGGGGCCACTGCTCGACCCACACTGGGTCGGACAATTTCCACGTCAATCTAATGGGTAGAGGTGGGTATGCGGCAGTGGCCCTTAGGCTAAATTTGTCACTCTGGCTTTTAGCAGAGCTAGAGCATCTCTTCCCAGCAGGGGCGGGACTCCTGACATTATGTATGGAAAAAGGGTGATGGTTTTCTCTGGCCCGTTCTTGGTGTGAAGCGCGATTGCTACTAATCGAATGCTTTTCTGGGCCCGGGTTAGTCCTCCAACTCCGCCCACCATGGGGGCGTCTTTTAATTTCCAACGTGAGGGCCAACTAGTTTCGGGGATAACAGTGACATCTGCTCCGGTGTCAATCAAGAAGGGGATGCTAATGACAAGGCAATCTGGGACTTCATAAAGAGAGCAGATTCCCCACACCACTGGCGGGTTGTCACATTTCACTGCCAAGGCCACCCTGGGGTCTCGTTTCCAGGGGGCGGTGCCTGTCGCTCCTGAGATGAGGGCGGATTCAACTGGATCGTCGGCTGGGCCGTAAAGTTGGTTGCTCCTCGAAGGGCTAGTGGGTTCGGAGGCACTTCGCCTCCCATGGGGTTGGCATAGCTGGGCCGCCTCGCATCCCAAGTGGGAGAGGGCTGTGCGCGGCCCGGGCGCCCTCTCCCCTTCCTGTTTCCCTGACTTTTGGACTTATATTCTCTAGCAAGGTGGCCTTTCCTCCCGCATGCCCAGCATGGTCCTCTGGGTCGATTCTGGCGCGGGGGGGGCGTTGTTGATGCGTCTCCCGCCCAAGGGCAATTTGCTATAACGTGGCCTGCTTGGCCGCACTTAAAACACGCCATTACGTTAGCTATTGCGGTACAAACAGCCACTTGAATCGGGGCTAAATGTTCTTCTCTCGTGACGTGCTTAATCATGTCTGCAATGTTAGATCCTACCGGCAGTGATCGTAGGATTTCTTTGGTTGCCGAGTTACACTGCTGACGTAAACAATCTGCAAGGACCGGGCCTTTCGCTTCTGCGGGCAGAGTCAAGGAATCGACTGCTGCCTGGAGGCGGTCTACGAATTGCGTGAAGCTTTCACTCTCACTTTGTTTTACTGTGGACCATGGCGATGGCTTGACAATTACTTTGGAAGCCGTGCGTATGGCTTCTCTAGCCGCGCGGGTGGTTGTCATGACCTCGTGGGCCCGGAGGCCCTGGGCTTGCGTTTGGGGGGTGATCATTGTCGGGTCTGTGCCCATCAGCCGCTGCAGGCTGGAGCCATGTAGCGGGTGATCCGCCCCGGTTACTCGAGCTAGTTGTCTCGCGCAATTATCTTCCCACTCTTGTTTGAAAACAATCATTCCTACCCCGTCAAGAATTAATCTACAAGTTTGTTTTATATCAAACGGGAGCATACCATCTCCTCCAAAGACGCCATCTGTAAGAGTAGAGACCATGGCAGAGTTAAGCCCTTTGTCTGCAATTGCCTTAACAATCGCTTGTATATCTTTCGGGTTTACTGGTGAATGGACCCTTTGCTCTCCCTCTGTCACTCGGACCGGGAATGCTAGCGCGGCTGATGGGACCCAGCCGGCACATGCGATCCTTATTTTCCTCCAATCCGTAAGAGGAATTTCTGCCTCTCGTGCTTTCTCTTTAGTTTGGATGGGGGCATTTTGAAATTTGGTTCTGTTTATTTCTACTTCCCCTTCCTCTGAGTCTGGGTCAAGTGTGAGCCGCTCGCCCCAGCTAGTGTCTGACTCAGAGTCGGAACTCGACTGACTGGCCATTTCCGGTTTGCCGCGCCTTTTTGTCGGGTTCTGGCCCCGCCCACTTCTCCCGCTGACGTGGCGTCCCCTCCCTCTTGGTTTGCCCCGCCTTCCGCTCGGCGGGGTGTTTGCGCTGCAGGGGCATTTCCCTGCAGAACCGCTCTGACCGGCTTTCTGCTTTCCGCTTACGCTCCCTTCTCTGATTCGACTGCCCGTTTTCTGGCCCGGAGGACTTTTGCCCCTCCCCACTTCCTCCGTCTTCCCGCCCGTGGAACTCTCACCCCTCCCTTCTTCCTCCGATTTCCCGCCCGGGGGAATCTCGCTCCTCCCTTCTTTCTCCGATTTCCCGCCCGGGGGGGAATTTCGCCCGGGGGAATCTCTGCCCTCCCTTCTCCTTTTTGCTCGGCGCCATCTTGGGGTGCATAAGGCGGCAGTCTAACCCAGACATTGCCCGAGTTTGGCTCCCTCGCGGCGACCCCGGCCCCCTCCGCCAACTCCTCCCAACAGGATTCAGGCTGTTTCTGCTCCCCGGCAAGCACGTCCAGGCTCGAGGGCTGAGGGGACACGTCACCCTCCTGCATATCTTTAGGCTTGGCATCATCGCTACCGTTTGAGGGGAGGCAAGTCTGCGTGGCTGCCCCGACCCCCAATTTCGGGGTGACTAGCAGACAGTTCTTTGCCACCCTCCAGGTATCTTGTTCCTGTAGGGCTTTCTGCAAAGCTTGTACAACTTTCCCCCACGACTTAAGGTTTTTCGCGCAACCTGAGGACATTGTTTCCTCGGCTAGCGCTCTGGTGCATTTATCCCACCCCTCAGGATGCAGAATATCCACCGGCTGGTTAATGACCCCGATTTTTAACAGTCTCGCTACTGCGAGAGTAAAATCTTTAGATTTACAATCAATATCCCATTGCTTATGTATTTCTGACACGACCTTCACAAGAGCTTCCATCCTCCTTGTTGGTCCGGGAGCGTCCTCCCCGCCAGGCTGGCCCAGCCGCTCCGGCCGCCATTCACCCGTCCAGGCAACTCCTGGGTTTCGGCACCACTTGTGGCCTTGACTGGCGTGGCGACCTGGTTCAGGAACAGCACGGCGGCCAACTCCAGGCTGCTCGGTCCATCAGCTCACAGACACCAATATGATGGATGGCAAATGGCGTTTAATGGTGCGTAGCATGGCACTATATACAGCAGGTTCACAACGTCACTTCCATCTGCTCACGTCACAAACTCCGCATAATTGGCTCCTTGGAGCGGGGGCCCTGCCTTTCCGTACAGCGCGATATCTTCCGACCGCCAGACCTTGACTACTACAATGAGCAAGAGTATTAAATTGGTGGAGTTCTGTCAAAGTACTGGACTGTGGGATCAGGACTACAAGTGCCATGGGTTTTTAATCAGGCCATTTAAAGGCCATTTAAAGGCCATTTACCATCAATGAATGTGACCTGTGGACAATTGCTGGAGCGCAATTAGATATGATCAATTCCAGCAGTTCAGAAAAGTATCTTGGCCTGGAGGTAGACCCCTGGGTGGGTCTTTCCAAACCTGAGCTGCAGGAGAAGTTAACCTGCTGGATAAGAAACGCTGGGGGAGCTCCATTAAAACCACTTCAGAAGGCGGACATCTTGAGAAGTCATGCAATCCCAAGGTTGCTGTACAGTGTGAATCACTCAGGGATGAGTGCCACATACCTGCAGTCCTTGGACCTTTCTCTTAAATCATCCATGAAGAGCTGGTTACATCTGCCACCAAGTACCTGTCACACTCTCCTGTATGCCACCTTCAGGGATGGCAGTCTGATGACTAGCCAGTCCTCATTTAGCAAGCCAGATTCCTGGTATTCAGGCTCACAGATTGTTACAGATCGCCCAGTCAGAAGATGGTATCATCAGGAGCATTTTTGTCCAGGAAGGGATCCAGGAGGAGTTAAGGAAGATATGGTTCTCCACTGGGGGACATCCAGACAAAGTTCCGTCTGTGATGGAGGAATTTCCCAAGGCAGGCTTTGAGACTCTACTGGCCAGCGAGTCCTCATCCAAATGGGAGAGAACTATTCCAGGACTATCCATCCCGTTCCCTGTAGATGGAGAAAGAGAGAAATGGATAATTGCACCAATCTCTAGATCCAAGGCCATGGGATAAAGAACTTTGAGAACCATCGTATAAGCAATGATTGGCTCTTCACTATCGGGCCATTACCCACCGTAAATTAATAATAGCTATCCAGCTACGAGCCAATGTTTACCCTACTCGGGAATTTTTGACCTGTGGACTGGGTGAGGGTGCACTGAATGGACACAGGCATTGCCCTGTAGAATGGGAGTCCTGTTCCCGTATAATTGGATACTGCCCTGTGGTCCAGGATGTGCAGATTAAAAGGCATAACAGCTTGTGTGGATTGTTCGCTAAAGAAGCAAAGAGACTGGGATGGGAGATTTTTATGGAACCTCACCTCAGAGATAACAATAAAGAACTCTTCAAGACAGATTTGGTTATAGTTAATGGAATATGTGCAAAGGTGGCAGATGTTATTGTCCTCTATGAAGCAGGGTTAACAACCTTGAGTGATGCAGTGACAGAAAAGGCGGAAAAATATCGACATCTGGAGGAACAGGTCCAAGCTTTAACACCAGCTATGGATATTGAATTCCTGGGCTTCCCAACTGGTGCATGGGGTTGTTGCAGTTTGAAAGCCATGGTGGTGGGGGAAAAGGAGATATCAAATACTGTTAGCTATACCTCCGACTCTGGCAGTATCAGATTCATGAACAGTCTTCCAACCGTAGGTCCGATCACCTTCCTAGGAGTGAATTGAGTTCCCAAATAGCTTGATCAACTATAAGCTCGACTCTGGCAGTACTGGATTCACGAACGGTCTGCCCACTGTAGGTCCGATCACCCCCTCAAACGTCGAGTTCACAAACAGCGTGATTTATTCAAATGCAAAATTTACAAAGCAGGTTTCAGATATCAGTACAGAAAATTCTCTACTACAGCATGGGGTTTTTAGCTAGCTCTGATGTATGAATGTGCAATCATCACTCACCCCAGAAGATGGGAGAGGGCTCTCAGTCTCGAGTCTCCTTAGGCGGCATCCCAACCCAAGGGGAGGAAAGGAGGCTCAGCCCGTCAGCTAATCCAAAATTTGTGATGGAGTCTTCCTTCCTCCCTTCTGAGTCTCCTGAGGCAGCGTCCTGATCTGAGGGGAGGAAAGGGGTATCAGCCCATTGACTGATACAAAATTTACAATGGAGTCTTCCCTCCTCATCCTTTTCCTCCTTAGTTCAGCTTTTATACTTTTGTTTATATTCAGGTGGAGCTTGAGTGGCTATAGTCATACTTAATATGGTTATTGATTGGTGCAAAAGTTTCTCGCTTTCATTTAAAGGTACAGTCAATCGAAAATCTAGAGTGCACGCTCAGTGAGGAGTGGTCGTACCTCGGAGGTGGGTAACTTTTGGAATGGAGGTGTGTTTTGACATTATAATGAGCTTATAATGAGCAAAGTTCAAGCAAAGTTCATCCCAAAGGAGTGATTTGCCACCCTTGCTGGCTCAGCACCGGACATGTTATCGTGTATCTCCCTTTGGACAGCTACTGTGCGGCTTATCAGTGGCCCAGCACAGGGAGTGCAACAGAGTTTGGCCGCAGTGTATTCAAACAGCTCAATCCTCCACACTCCTCTCTGCAGCTGCGGGGAGGGCAGATTGTGTTGCCTAGGGAACCGTGGAGGAGCAGAGTCCAGGCCTACCAACCATCTCAGAAGTGGCAACTGTGTATCCCCCCAAGCAAGATTCTGTAATGCCAAAACTCTTATCAGGCTCTGGTTTTCTCTAAGTTTCCCCTTTTCAAGCAATTCTGCCACAGGGGCAAATGGTATGCTGGCAATGAGAGGTTTCTCACTGACCTTGGGCTCTCAGCAAGGCACTGTAAGAGGACAGTGAGGCTCTTCTCAAAGACCACTCCTGCCCTCTGTGGACATTTTACATATTTTTAAAAGTAGAGCTTACTTTATTTCTAATTGGGTACAGTGCACGAACATCTTGTTGTTTCCCTTGACACTAACAATTTTTGAATTTACTTCTCTCTTATCTCTTTCTCTGTTGACTTGTAACATCTAGTCCTTCTTAGGCAACAGTGAAATTCTTCACACAGATGACCAAGCTTGCTCTGTCTTCTGGATTTGTTGAATTTTGCTGTTGCCTGATTCCTTTCCTGTGGTGTGGGTTTTGGGATGCTGCCCACCCCCTCCCTCACCCCAGGGCCCCAGCAGCTGCTGCAACTTCCCTGTCCCTCCCTGTCGCCTGCCTGTGGCTGCTGGTTGTAAAGATTCTCCAAGACCATCCAGCATGTCCATGCTATGGCTCTAGGGTGGCAAAAATAAGGGCTTTAAATGAACATCTAAGGAGAGCCCACGGTCAGAGATGGGTACTCTATCAGTGCTCCCAGTGTGGGAGGACTAATGAAAAACATCATAGCATTGCCTGCCATTTCCCCATGTTGACTCCCAGTTGAGTTGGAGGAGGGCTCTTTGGATGTGCCTGAATGGTAGTGTGAGGAATGCAATCAAAAATTTAAGACCAAAAGCAGCCTTTCTCAGCACAAAACAATTGTGCACCCATCCACGAGGAACGTGAAATGGATTGAGGAAGATCACCCAAAGGGAAAAGGGCCGTATGGTATGCATAAGAGCTGTTGGTCAGAAGAGGAGACTGCACAACTGATTGAACTGGAACAAAAATTTAAGAATATGCACTTTAATAATAAGATGACAGCAAGGCATTTTCCAACAAAAATGGCAAAGCAGATCAGCAATAAAAGAAGGGAGCTGGTGGCCACGATGAAAACATCATCACCAACAGAAAGTACAGTTCCAGCGCAAAAAGGGGATGCCTCCCCCGAGTGAAAGGATTTAGAAGGTTTTAAGAGGGAATATAGAAGGATAATAGGAGATTGGATCCTGTCTGCTCCTGGTTTGCTCCAAAGGATGCTGGAAGATGTGGAAGACATCTCTGAGATTGTCACCAGTCCGCTGAAGGAACTTGTAATCCTGGTGCCGGAGAAGCTTGCCATGTCTAGGACAAAATATGGTTGGAAACACCATGCCGAGGCCGTTCCCACAAAGAAGGAGAAGAGGTGGATGAAACACAGGGTGGTTAAACAGGGTCAATATCTCCAGTACCAGCGGCTCTTTGCTTTAGATCAGAAGTATCTTGCTGGTATCATACTGGATAACATCGAGGCTATAAGATGCCCTCTTCCAGTTGAAGAAGTCTACGAGTTCTTCAGGAAGAGATGGGAAGAGGTGACCCTTTGTACTGGCTTATGCTCATTCCGGAGTGTGGGAAAGGCTGACAGCACCACCTTCAAGCTCATGATCACCCCTGAGGAGATCAGGAAGAACGTGGTGGAGATGTCTAAACACTCTGCCCCCAGATCAGATGGCCTATCCCTGAGGAATATTCTTAATATAGACTCTCAGGACAGCCACCGGATGAGGTGTTCAATCTATGGCTGTTGGCTGGGAAGGTCCTGGACGGGTTAAAGGTGGGAAGAACAGTTCTAATATCGAAATTGAATGATCCCAAGAAATTAGAGGACATGAACAACTGGAGGCCCATTACCATCAGGTCTATAATATTAAAATTGTTCTCCCGGATACTGAGCAGCAGACTATGGCAGCCTCATTAATAAATGCCAAAGGGATTTTATAGCAGCTTCAGGCTGCTCAGAAAATCTCAAGCTCCTTCAGGCACTGATAAGAAGTCCTAAGAAAGATCAAAGGATGCTCGGGGTCATCTTTGTGTATTTGGCAAAAAACCTTTGACACAGTGAACCATCAACACATCTTCCAGGTCTTGGGTCAGAAAGGTGTTGATGGGCACATCATCGACACAATATGGGACCTATGTATCAACAGTGGAATAATCGTGGAGCTGAAGGGCCGGTGCTCAGAAAGGATCAAGATCCTTGGGGGAGTGAAGCAGGGTGATTCCCTGTCCCCAGTTCTCTTCAATTTGGTGTTAGACCCTCTGTTGTGCAGTCTGGAAAGGAAAGGAGTAGGTTATAAGTGTGGTGAACAGCTCCTAACATCTTTGGCATTCGCTGATGACCTAGTCCTGCTCATTGACTATTGGGATGGCATGAATGGGAATATTAAAGTGGCTGAGGAATTTTGTCACTGGACTGGGGTGCAGGTTCAAGCCTCTAAGTGCCATGGGCCACAGGAGCCCAATTAAAACCACTACAGTAGATAGACATTCTAAGGAGTTCTGCAATCCCAAGATTACTTTTTGGTGCGGATCATTCAGGAGTTAGTGCCATGCACCTCCGGTCCCTTGACCAGACAATTAAATCAGCCATCAAAAGTCGGTTACATCTGCCACTGAGCACATGTGACGCCATTCTGTATGCCAGCTACGAGGATGGCGGTCTAGGACTTCCCCATCTGGTAAGCCAGATTCCAAACATACAGGCTCACAGATTGTTACAGATTGCCCAATCTGAGGATAACATCACCAGGAGTATTGTCCACCAGGAAGGGATCCAAGAGGAGCTGAAGAAGATCTGGATCTCAGCGGACTGGCATCCGGAAAAGGTTTGACCAGTGAGAGAGGAATTCCTCACGGTGATGTATAGGAGGTGGAAATTTTTATGATCTGTAAGGCCATAAGAATCTCCTGTGGGAAGCAGGATCCAGACCTTGAGAGAGAAGATGTTTGCCTGCCTGGGCTGAGTGATAAGGAGCACGGAGGCAGCTGCTCAGCCAGGTTCACAGTCAATCTCCTCTAACAACCAGTTGAAGCCGGCTGCTCAACCGGGCTGGTAGCCAGCTTAACCGCAGATGTCCTCTAAACTAGCTTTGGAGGTCAAACACCTGAGGAGGAGGAGGAAGATGAGGAAGGCAGGACCCTCAGACTGAGGGCTGGGACCCCAAGCTGGTATGCGCGCATGCGTATCCAGGAGGGAAGGTTGTGCAACTGAAGGTGGAGTATGCCTGCCCCCTAGCCTGCCTCCTGGGTCGTACTGACCCTACGTGCCAGGATGCTCTGGGCATAAAAGAGGGCAGTGCAGAGAAAGTGGGGGGAAGGAGAGACTCCTAACACTGAGGCCTACGCTGTCTCCGCGGGAGCCAGTCACCAACTCCTTCTCTCCCTGATCTGCCAGCTCGAGAGGATGTTGGGTTCCAGCATCCTGCCAGCAGGTATTGCTTTGTGAGTAATTATCCATACTTTGCTTCGTTTATGGGCTTTCACCTGAATAAATGCTCGACATGGTCACCTCATTTTGTGCAATTATTGACGAATCCCAAGCCCATCTGGAACAGGTGACCACAAGGGCTCTGACAGCTGGCAAGCCCTCTTCTGTATGGGAGAGAGTTGTCTCAAGAACCATCTATCCTGTTCCCTGTAGATGCAGAAAGAGGAAAATGAATAATTGGGCCAATGTAACATCTCAAGGTCACGGTATTAAGAACTTTGAGAACAATCAAATAAGTAATGGTTGACTGTTACATTATAGAGGCATCCCTCACTGCAAATTAATAACTGCCATCCAACTCTGAGCAAACGTATACCCAACTCTGGAATTCTTGCCTCATGAATTGCATGAGAGCATGCCCAGGGGTTGCAGGTATTGTCCTGCAGAGTGGAAAACTTGTGCACGTACAATTGGCTACTGCCCTGCTGTCCAAGAAGCATGGATCAAAAGGCATGACAACTTATGTGGGTTGCTGGCTGAAGAGGCACGAAGGCTGGGATGGGAGATTTATATAGAGTCCTATCTTAGGGATAAAACCAATGAACTCCTCAAACCAGATTTGATTATGGTGAAAAGAATCTGTGCAAAGGTAGTGGACATTGCAGTCTGCCATGAAAGCAGGTTAACAACCTTGAGTGAAGCAGTGTCAGAAAAGGTAAGAAAGTACCAACACCTAAGAGAAAAGATCTGAGCTTTAATCTCTGCCTTGGAGATCAAATTTGCGTGTTTTCCTAATGGTTCAAAAGGGAAGTGGTATATAGGCAATGAGAGGCTCCTCACTGACCTTGGGCTCTCAAGTAGCCACAGTAAAAGGATAGCGAGGGCCTTTTAGCAAAAGGTTCTCCTATCCTCAGTTGATATAACACATATCTTTGTGAGCTGGGCTAAACAGGCTTAATAGCCTATTTGTAAACAAGAGGTCATATAATTGGCTCATTTGTCCCCCCGAATTAACAACCTCCCACTCTGGCTACAAACTAAAATTATGACTAAACTCTTTCCCCAGATTAACAACATCTGGTCCATCTGCAAAGAGCAAATTACCCTTCTAAAGGACTAAACCCTCTTTACTCCTCTGTAACTGTGGAATTTGGCCTTTGCCTTTTTCTCTGGCTTTGCTAGGGACTGTGGGACAGAACGTTTCATTCCCAAATGCCGTCTCTCTATAATACTGATTAAGAGGAGCTGGGCAGGCTGCCTAAATTTAGCTGAAGAGATGCATTGCAGTTACAAAATTCATTGAATCTCACCCATTCTCTGAGGCCAAAAGAACAGCTGCATCAGGAAGGCAACAGGTGACAGAGCGGTGGAAGGAGAACACACATGCCCACACACACACACAGATGCACACACACACACAAAATAATCCACTGACTGTTAAAAAAAAAAACCCCAAAATTGCGAGGACTGTGGGCTGATACAGCAATGCCGACTCAAACGCAAGATACCTGGCATGGGGCCCAACCTGTTGCTTACATTTATGAGGTGGCAGGGGCAGCTTGCTAGACTGCTCGGTCACCCTCCCCACCCCAGGCAAAGGAACACCTGGTCTCCCTGCCGAGCTGGGTAGACCAGGTGCCTGCCGGCAAGCAGACCTGAACGTCGGGGGAGGGGGGAGTGGAGGGCAGGGAGAGTGGCGCCGTTGCCTAGCAGTGAGAGTGGCTCCAGCCTCGCCCCCGCCTCCTCTCCCCAGCCGCACGCGGCCGGCTGCCGAGCTCTGTGTAGTGGCAG
>WBNA01000776.1:39972-53292 GCA_013398345.1 Nothocercus nigrocapillus | reverse complement strand
TCTATGATTCTATGATCCTGCCTACTCTCTTCACAACCTGACATGTTTGAGCTCCAGCTGCAGCACCAATTTTTGTCAGATCCCCCATCCCTGCTATCGATGCTGCTCACTGATTTCTCAGGGTACCCGGACATCCTGGAAGCCCTTGGAAAACCAGTGCAACAAAAATGAAAGTGTTTTCTCTCACTTTGCAACATCTGTGTTCAGTTTAGACATAAAATTAAAGATAAATTCTGCTGCAGGTCTTATGCTTGTATTGGATATGGCACAAGCGCTCTGCGGGAGCTGCAGGGAACATCCCGAGTATTGGCACTTTACCAGCCTGGGATGAGTTAAAGCAAGCACTGTAGCAAAATCAAATCCAATGACCACTGCAATGAAATAGCACAGGGTAAGCAGTCTCCCCCTTTACAGCTTGATACAATTTTGTAAGGAAGTGTGCATTCCTCTGAACAACTCAAAAATTAAATTTTATTCTTTAAAAGGCGTACCCTTTGAAAAAGCCTCCTTTGCTTAAAACTCACAGAAAGAAAAAATGAAGCCATGGCAGAGTTTAGCTCCTGCAGCTTCATGATAAAGCAAACAAATCTTCAAGAGAATATATATCTCTTAACAGGTTCAGAGAGAACATGAAGTTGGCGGAGGAAACTGGCAATTGTTTTCTGAGAAAATTTCTAAATTGCTTGGAAAAAATAAGGACTATGGCGTGTGATGATAATATGAAAAGCAAAAAAGAGAACATCTAAGATGCAGCACATTTACTTTCAAACAGACACACGCATGCGCAGCACACTCACACCTTCCTCTCTCTCCCCATACGCGACCAGCGTCTTCTGAAAGCAATTTGATGGAATTCCCGAAACTCCCTGCCTGGGGCTGCCTGTCCCCGACGCGACGGACGGCTGCGCCCGAGCACCAGCGCCGCAGTCGCGCTGGCTGCAGAAGGCGCTGCCGCCGCCGAGCCGCTTGCGGCCGCTTCTCCCCGCGCACATCCATCACGTGTAGGTGCCCGGAGAACCCGCCGCGCGCCAGCACCCGTGGCCCTGGTGCCTTCCCGCAGCAGCCGCCCGGACACCCGCTTGGGAGCGGCACCCGAGCCCTCGCGCGCAGCTCCAGGCGGCCCCGCGACCCACAAAGCCATAGTTAACACTGGAGTTTTCCTTTCCCCATGCAGACAGATTTTACTTAGAGGTAGACTGACACAGGCTGATGTTAAAAAAAAGAAAAATCACAGAGTGTTGCAGATTATTTGCTATGGCAGGACATACAGCGGGATCTGTAGTTGCACATAGTGCTGCAGAGACGTTTGCTTACCTGCTGAAGGGAGAAGGGAGCAGGACTGGATAGCAGACAGCGAGGACCCCGCGGCACTTCTCCGAGAGTCACAGGAAAATCGTGATGAGCGACGCTATTTGGTTGAAAAATTCAGCCACTTGCCAAAATAAAAAAAAAAAAGGCAGCTCTGCAAGAGAAGAACAAGAAGTAGCGTTGCACAGGCTGCTAACCCAGGAACCGTCTCTCAAGAGCACACTAATAACCTCATACCCAACACACACAGAGAAGGAAAAATATGTGAGCTTATTTTCTTTTAGTTAATTTTAATTGAATTTAATTTTAATTGTCTTGCACTTTTTCTGCGCAAACTACTACTGTTTTCTTCCGAAGGGACTGACTGACACCAGCACTAAGAGCGACACTTATTGCTAGCACAGCTGATGGTTCCCATTAGTGCAACAGTTGTGTTTCCCAAAACCAAGGGGGTGACAGACTCTGAAATATGCTGCATGCGGTGGTCACCTTTGCAGAGCAACCATTCAGCGTGGCCCAAAAAATCTAAATGGTGTCATTTAGAAACACAGGAAATTCTCACTTTGAGGCTGCAGATGGTGGTGCCAGTATCACTGCCCAGACCTGAAGTGCCTCTCTGAGATGACCATGAATGCAACGATCCCAAAATGGGTATTTTGGTGTCGAATAGAGCTTATTATAACACCTAAGATTGAAAAAAAAATCAGATTTTAAAGCTTTTTTAATCATTGCTCAATAGATATGAAAACAGCTGTGCAGTGCATACCTAGGGACACATTCACGCACACACGCGCATTCTCTGCGCGCTTCATCAGTGCTTTTCATCTGCTTGGAGGACGTGAGCTTCGTCCTGTACCGCTTATTTTTGTCAAAATCAGAGACTGGTTGCAGTAGCAGTGCAGTGCTAAGCTGGACTGAGACGAGCTAAAGAGCCCAGACACGGGCAGCTCAGGAGGCAGCCCAGAGAATGGGAGAAGGTATCTCCAGCACGGGCACGACGGCGGCACCACGGGGTGACACCCGGCGTGCCTGGGGACGAGGCCAGGACGGCGACCTCTTCAGCTGCAAAGATACACATGGCAGGCGACGCGCGAACGCACTTCACGAGGGATGTGTCGTGCTCTCGGTGTCCCTGCTCAGCAGGGGGGTTGCACTAGAGGATCTCTAGAGGTCCCTTCCAACCTCAACCATTGCGTGATTCTGTGAAATGCCTCACTGCGAGTCCTCCACGCTGCCTACAGCAACTGCCTATCGATCAACGGGGACAACAGACATCACAGTGGCAAAGCGGTCTGTGTGGAGCAGTCTGCACAGTACCGGGGTGCAGGAAAAGCCGCTTCGGAATTCATACAGCCTGTTGTTACCGAGGCTTGACACCACGCTTCCAGCAAGCGCTGCACCACGGCGCTCTTTTAGGACTGTTTTGCAGTTTTCTCAGGCACAAGGCTAGTTACATCTGCCTCTGCCTTAGTGCAGGCGAAGCGGCAATACAGATCTCTGCACTTCACAGATCACTGAACGACTCAAAACACTTCTGTAGACACAACCATCTTTTTGCAGCTTTGAGACGGGAGACCTCCTGACCAACACAGGGAAGAAACAGCGCTCCAGGGGCTCTGGAGCCCAGAGCTGCCATTAATCCCAGCTCAATTTCCACTGCTCCCGGCCCCAAGGCAGGGTGGTTTTCAGGCACATTGGGCACTGGAGGCAAAGGAGGAAAAGGTACCCAACAGCTGGTTTCTTCGTTCTGCTTTAAAGAGCAGTTACTTGCAATCCGCTCACATTCAAAACGCTTGTCCTGCGCAGAGAGGGTAGAGGTCCAAGCACGAGCGAGGACTCAAAAACACGTGCTATAACACGGAATCACACACCACAGGTGTGTCGCAAGTGACGCGGCAAAATAGAGGCCCAAATAAGTGCACCTGAAGTTAACTTGCCCGTGAAGCTCATTTTCTCACAAACACGAGCTCCTCGGCTGCGGCGGCGACACGTCCTGCCGGGACAGAGCCCCGGCCCGCTGCAAAGCGGCGTTTGGGCCCCGCTGCTCTCAAAGCAGCTCTTGGGCGGCAGCAGCTGCCCAGGAGGGCGCGAGCCCAGACCCACACGAGGGGGTGAACCCCGGTGAATTCGCGCTACAGGAACAGATAGGAAGACTCCTGCGGACTTTCCCTGGGGCCACACTGTACCTCAAGCAACCAATACCATTATTTGTAATGCTGACTTTTCCAAGCTGATTTTTTTTTTTTTGCTGACAATCTGTTTCCAGCCCATATATCTCTGCCTTTCTTTTCTGCTGCAACAGTGGTGCTTAATCTACCTTTATATCTCTGAGGACATAACTTGTGAAGATGGAAATCTAAAGGGAAGAATTTCTACTCAACACTCTTGTTTTTCCACCTTTAGAAGGAGTCATACAAAAAGAAAACAGAAAGCTCTGCATTCAGATGTCTCAAATTTCATTCCACAGGGGCAACAGAAAAGCAGAACGCACAGAATAATTAAGAACGAACCTTAGGGGCTAAGACCAGGATTCACCAAAACGCCTTCCCTGTTATCTTAGATTATGACTTTCTCCATACTGAAAACTCCAGTAATTCCAACCCAGATTTTAAACCTCCCTCACTCTTCATTTCCCACAGTCTGAATCTTAAACATCAAGAGTGGTTGTTACAATGGCCAAGCCCAGAAGAGGGTACGTTGAGCGGAGGGGCACAGACTCGTGAACTCAGTTTTGCAGCTCCTGAGGCAGCTAAGGTGGGAACGGTCCATTTTCTTGGCACTCACTCACCTGCATCCTGACCCGTGTAAAACATGTTTTACAAGGGAGGACTGCTACCGCAGGAGAAAGTGCTCCTCAAGTTCCAAAATGTCTTCGTAGACTGAGGTTTCACAAAGCTTTCTGTACTGCCCTGGCTCTGCTTTTAGGGAAAATTATAGAAAAATATTCAACAATTTCACCAGGAAAAGACTGGAAAACCCTATTCCAGACGTGCATCGTTTTTAGATGAATTCATATTTAATATATCAGTGCCTAGGTTTTATAGGCATCCCATGCACAGAACCCACATCACAGTCAACATCCCACTGTGACTTTGATAAAACATTAAAGCTTCAAATAACTCATGGCAAAGAGTTTCTGGGTGGGTGAATGCAGTGTAAGTAAACATCAGAAGTTCCCTTTGAACTTTCCTAGAGCGACTTTGGAAAGAAACAAAAAGGCCTTTCCTCTGCTTCTATTAAAGCCGCTCAATCTCATGCATTTTTGGCCGATTTGCCATGAATTTTTGAAGGGTTCTTACTGGGAAAAGCCGCGGCTGAGGGTAAACAAGAGGGTGTTTTGGAAGAATTTCACTGGAGCACCTGCTGGGTCTGCTTTGCTGGCTCAGTCATTTTAGCAGGCTGAGTGACAGGGACTGCCAACTGATCTACCCCGTATTTGAAAACGGAGCCAATTGATGCAGCAACATCTCTCCACCTCCGGTGAAGCCGTGGGAGGTTACACTGATTTACATTCAGCTCTACCAACAGATTTAGGTGGAGGAAGCAGCTGGGGGCAGCGACTCTGAGTTACCCAGAGGTCTCTACTGAACTAACCACACATGAGACAGCAGCCACCTGAAAAAACGATGAGAAAACACACGGGAAAGACGATAGAAGAGACGTTCTGGCTGTAGCTGTAGTGAGGATGATATCCCAGGAAGCAGAGTGTAAAACACTCATCTGGGAACATCAGCTGGATCTGTAAGCCCTCACTTCGGCAAAGTTTAGGGAGACACACATCATGGGCTTGGTATTACCAGACAAAAGCCAGCAGGTTTTTGGCTCCGTAAATCTTCCATCAACGACAGCAGCCACTGACTAGAAAAGAAGGTGCTGCCAGGACTGCGTGCGCCGGCAGCACTAAGTAGGCAAGGATTTAGTGGGAAATAACAGAAACTACATCCTCAAAAAAAAGTTGATGGAAATAGTAGCAACTGAAGCACTATCCCAAAACACATCTAAGGGTCAACTCGGCATCATCTGGTGCCACCCCAGCGTCGTCTCCCCAGACAGCCGAGCGCCGCGCACCGACATTCTGAAAAACAGGACCGTCCAAGTGCGGAGCTGTCCGGAGGACTGTCCACTGCCCGAACGGCCCTTCCCGCCCAGGATGGCACCCTGCCAGCATCTAATTTCTGGAAAATCCCTACGGGTATTACTGGTATCGTGATATCAGCTCAGCGCTGGAGCCGGATTTTGAGCGTTTGATGCACAAGATGGGGATGCACCATTATTAGAGACGGATCTGAGCCGTGCTTCTCCATGAACACACAGACTACAGCAGCCTACGCTGGGCATCCACCCAGTGCCTCAAGGAGATGGGATCTCCCCATCAGCACTGCCTGGTTCACATGACTGCAAGGCAAACGCCTTGAAATTAAGAACCTTCCTTTTACCTACCTTAAAAGTAGGGACCTTCCTTCTACCTAGCAGAGCAACATGGTGAAAAAGCACCACCCTGGGAAACAAGCTCGTCCCAAGGGAATCTTAATGCATGTGGGGAAACGCTGCAAAAACTTGGCTTTAGCATAGCAGAAGTTAGGTGATGGCCAAAGAGAAGGGAAAGTGCGGGTATCCAGGCACACGGTGACGCTTGGCAGAACTGCCCATAATATTTGCTGGCCCACGCTTTAATGGCAGGTCTACCTGGCACCTTTTCTCTCACTGTGTCCTACATTGCACGGTGACACAATCGTGGGTATAGCGCTTATAAGGGAGGGAGATAGAGAGGCTTTTGTCAAGGCTGCAGTATTTATGCCGACTCATCAGTTATTCTGCTCATGTAATAGCAACAAGGAAAAAAGAAAGAAAATGAAAAGAAATGGGGAAAGAAAAGTGAATCTGAAAAGAGACTTTGAAAGGCCAGCGTGGGTAAGAGCACCCCTGCAGCGCGTGGCCACGCACAGGCGAGAGGAGCCGCCAGGCCGCCCGCCCGGCCGGAGGGGTGGGCACAGCCTGCCTTCGAGCCGCATCCTCGCCAACCTCGGCGAGCAGCAGCGTTACCGGCGCCGCGGCACGCGCGCCGCGCTCGCCGAGCGACGCTGGGGAGGACGCCCGAGGAGCAGGACTCGGCACCCAGAGCCGCGCGCCGCCCAAGGGACCCCGCCAGCCTCGGGAGAGCTTCCTAGACCTCCCCGAGGTCAAGGGCGACTGCACCTCAATACAAGTTAACTATGAGTTTAGCAAGTACATTCTCCTCCAATTTTTGCGAAAGAAACCTATGAAATATCCTAAATTAGCCTCATCTACAGGTTTTGGATTACTACTCACTTTTTGCATTGCTCTCAACCCGCGCTGCCGCAATCACGGGCCAAAAGTTCACAGCAGTAGGTGCTGTAGGAAGGCAGCGCAAACAAAATAATTGAGACCAGGCAGGAAGAGCAGCACACGCTCTCTCCAGAGATGTCCCAGAGCAGCCATCCACGGGTAAGGAAAGAGCAGCAGAAGAGGTTTTCCACATCACCTCATAGCAGCAAGCCATGCAGCCCCAAAACAAAAAGGAAAATTCCTCACTGTTCCTCTGCATTTTCAAATGACACAGGAGAAAAAAAAGGCTTTTACAAGAGGCCACAAAAGACCAGCAGTTTCCGTTTGTTTCACACTGAGCCCGTCTCTGACTCTGAATACTGAGGACCTCACACAACCAATGATAACACAGCGGCCCTTAAGAAAAGCCGGTCTGGGAAGCTGCCCTTCCATAGGGTAAATGCAACATTTTTACTCACACACACACATGCACACACACATAGTAATCACACCAGGCATGTCTTAGTTTGGCTGGTACATTCGTGGGACGATGTTTGGCAGGTTGCATCTACTAAAGGGCAGAGCAAGCCAGACGCTCCAGAAGTCCTTCTTGCCTTGCACGGTTCACTGTGGTCACGGCAACTTACAGGCTGAACTGCATCTGAGTTCTAACTGTTAAAAAAAAAAAATATCAAAAAGAAGGAAAGAAGGGCAAGAGGGAAAAAAAAAAAAAAAAAAAAAAAAAAAGTTTTGTTGCTTTTGCAGATTTCAGGGCCAGCGAGGAACCCGCCTAGTTTGACCACTCGCGCAGGAAGCGAAACATCTCTCTCACTGCATTAGGCACAAGCCCTATCTTTACGTTAGTGGTGGTTCATTTTTACATTTAGTGGTGGTTTTCTTCTCCATTCGTTTATCCCTGCAGAGCAAAACTGAAACCAAGCAAGCAAAGAAGATGGTGAGAGGGGCTCACTTTGCCTGGGCATTCAGCAGCCCCTTTGCTTGAAAGCAAGGAAAAGAAAAGCCAGGAAGAGCAGGGCATTTCTGCCCAGCACCCAGATGAAACTTTAAGCACGCTTGCTTAAGTTCTTTACAGCTTTTATCATTCTTAGGGCATAAAACCTGCTTTACTATCAGTGGTCCCCAATTCTACATTGTCTTCTCTACCCTGGATACTTAATTCCACAGGCTGCACAGGGTGGTCTTCGTTCCTGAGCCCTGGGCTTTAGAGACACAATAAACCAAAGTACCAATAAACAACAGACACTAAGGCAGATAAAGGAGGGACTGGAAGCATTTGCTAAAATGAGCAGGACTGAGACTACCAGAATTAGCAGCTACAGGATTTTCCTCTAGTGCTGCAAAAGAGTTACAAGACGCAGACAGGATTAAAACTCAAATGCAGAAGGGTTAAAAGAGAAAATGCTGGGGTACACAGCAGTGTATTCTCAATGTTAGGAACCTGACCCTTAAAAATAGCAATAACTTTAAAAGGGTAGAAGAAAGAGGAAAAGGGAAGTTACTGCATGGTCTTATGCTATTGTAAACCTCGCACCTTGCCCGTGGCTATTCTTCAAATGAGATCTTCAGGCAAACGTTGAGAAAGAGCGGAGCAGTAACAAGGCACACAGTGCTACAGGTGAGGGGGGAAAATGATCTCCCAGCCTCTGCTAGTAACGTGTACCCTGTCTGTTTGGCAGTCGCACACAAACGCAACTGACTGTCCCAGGAAATTGTTAATAATGATGAACGAACAAAAGCCACGCAGAATAAAAAGGTAACTCGACTCCCGGCGGAATAACACATTGGAAGCAAGCTGGAATGCCAGATTTGATCCAGACACGCAAATCTCACAAGCTTGGACCCAAAAATCTGTCTCCTTATCTGAACTTTCCAAGCTCCACAGTTGCACAAAACTGGCCTGGACGCTTTCAGAGCACAGGCTCTCTCTCAAAATTTCCAATACTTTCTATCCTCAGGGGTGCCAGGATTACCACAAGAATGTCTTTTTCCTGGCACCTCGAATTGGACCGTGACTCGGTCTCCCTGACAGGACACACAAATTGGGAATGATGCTTTACTTCGTTACGCTAACCCAAGCCATGCCAAGCATCTGCTTTAGTCTGAATAACCAACTGACCGGGGTCTTTGCCTGGTGCCCCAGAGGAAAAGGCCAGGGGGAAGAGATCAACCAGTTCTCTGGCATTTCTTTAAATGGGGATATTTGCAGTTAATCAAGGGAAGAGACATGGCCCTATATTCTGTCAAGAGTGAACCTGGAAGGAATATTTCATAGAATGAAAAATTACTATAATGGTAAAAAGAAAACCAACAGTATTGGCTTACGCAGGGAATGAACAGGAACATCCAAGTTGGCTTAATGCCCTTCCTGGAAGAAAGTTCAGCTTTCCTAAATGTTCTCATTTCCTTTGAAATTGAGACAAAAAAAAAAAAAAAAAGGTTTCTTTTCTTTCTACTTTGGATGGACAATAAAGTAACAGTTACAAGTCTCTAGATGAAGAACTTTTGGACTTAAGTTGCTCTTAATGAAAGATGGTTCATTCTTAAATGGCTCCTGTAAATTTCTGCCCCGTTTTTCCCGCCTGACCTCCGTGAAATGACTCAAGCTGAAGACAGTCATTGTGAGTCAGAATTAAAACACCCCTATCCAGGAACAACATAGTATCTTGGAACATTTATAACTCCACCTGTTCTGCAATAAGAGCATGTCTAATGTATATAAACCAGTCCAGGACATGACAACCAAAAGATTAGGCAGGAAAAGCATCAAACTGCCTGGAGAGGCACCTCATAAGCCCGGCTGACTACTCAGTTGCCTCCTTCAGGAGACTTTTCTTCAACTGACCCACTTGGCCTCTAGGGAAGGAAACTGGAGAACAACAACCACTGCACAGCAACGCCATCCTGCTAACTTTCTTCAAGTTCGAGTTGCAACTTCTGCATCTCTTTATATTCCAAAACAAAACAACAAACCGCACCTTAATCCCCAAATTAAAACAAGCATAACAAAACGTAACATCTTAGGTTGAAAAAATCCTGGAATTGACCTAAAGCAGCAGCTTTAGTGTCCACTGACTCCGGTGCATCCTGGATCACGGCCATCAGCCTTTCTAACTGTGCATTGCCAACAACTTCAGGATTTCAGCTCTGCTCAGCTTCAGCTCTGCTCCCCTTTGAAGCTGCTCTCACATTTCGGCAAGTACATGATGTTGTGTCTATTTTTGTGGCTAATGGCTGCGACTTGAAGCAGGAAACTGCCCCAAGCCTGTTACTTGATCGATTTTCCTCAAGAGGAGGCTTGTAGATGGGACCAAGGATAAAAATTGCAGTATCCTAATACAGCCCAGGGTATTGTTGCTCAGCTGCTGGCCCTGCAGAACATTCCCCAGCCTTCTGCAAACTGCACTTAAAAAAAAAAAAAAAAATAGAAAAAAGAAATGCAATAATACTACCACCAAAGAAATGTAATAACAGTTTTCCTTGGAAGATTATTTAACAGCATTGGTCACTCCCTCAAGAAGCTTCTCTGTTGTTCAAACCACATTTTAATTTGCAGCCCATTAAGTCTAGTTAGATCCCCTCAGTAAGACCTAGAGGGTTTACCCCATTTTGAGTATCCACTTCTGAAACGGTTGGTGTCACTGCTCCATCCAGCCACCTCTCACAAGACCTACACATATTGACAGTTTCAAATCATTCCTCATGAATCAGCCCTTTTGGTCTCCCCTCATCAGCTCTGCTGCTCTTTCCTCCCTTTCAAAAGGAAGGTGCCCTGTACGTAATGCAGGGAGCCAGATGCACCCACATAGTGCGTGTAATATTATTCATTCATTCGTTACCACAACGAGATGGACAACTAAATTGCCCTAAGCAACTGCTTCACTGAAACAGCCCTGTCCAATTATGTGCCCTCGGTTTCTTTCAGTCTTGTAGCTCTCTACTCTTTCACATCCAATATGCAATTTAACCTGTTTTTATTTTCCTATTTCTGCCCTTGGGCGGATGGCAGAGCCTTCCACACTATTGATCCGCCCGCGCGGAGCGGCAGCTGAAGACACCCGAGTTTTGCACGTGAAAAGGGAAGACAGACACGGCTCTCCTAAAGCCTTTCACGTCTGCCTCGGTTGTCATCATCTCGGCTTTTACACCGTTCCAGCAGGCAGCACAAACTCGGTTTATTCTTACACGGGAACTGCATCAGCGAATCTCCCCAAAGAGCCACGGGGCTCGGCCTGCGCACACGGGCGGTACGGAAGGGCTGTGCGTGGTGACACCCCGCATCTTCCACATCGAAACGGAGCTCGGCCTAATCCCCACAAAGAAATATACGGATGGGCAGGAAGGGATTTTACAGTTCCTGCGAGTCGCTCTGCAGTCACAGGGTAACGTGACACAACATAAACACCTCTGAAGTGAAAACAGCTTCGAATGAAATTGATGTCTTATTTTCTTTGCACTTTTTTTTGTGTCAAAGTAGCCTTTAAGCAGATCTACAATTAATACAGATAACATTTTTAAGCGCCACTGTCCAAACGAGGGAATGCCCAGGATCATTATGTGACATTTTCTGATTTAGCTGTCAGTTTTCATTCAGCATTCTGAGCTGTTCCTACAGTTTGGCTTGCCTGAAAATTTTAAATGCAAATGTGTTTGCAGGGTGGCACAAAAGAACGATAGCAGAATTTTACCTTACAACACGGTTCCCCACTTGGCTTCATTTCTGCCTTTCTCCTCCCGCCCATAAAAACAAATTTTGCAGCTATTAGAAATGCTTAAGCAGGAAAATCTTTACTTATTATTTTTCCTATTAGAAGACTTTCACTGGCCTTTCTGCTTGAACAGACCAAAAGCACAGCTCAACCAATGCTTTAAAATCATCTACGGCTTAAAATTGAAGCAAAATTCTTGAACAGGCAACCAATTTCTTCAACAGAAACTAATAACAGCACTTAATTCAAACAATCCTCACCTGGCATTTTCCTTCCTGGAAGGGTAGGTAATCACGGCTTTCTCCATGCCCCCAGCTTCCCATTCCTACCCTTTGGAGGCAGAGGAAACACTCCAGAGAGGACCTGCTGCTCCGGGAGCACTTGCCATTCCCAGCCCTTTGTGCTCAGAGTCAATGAGTCTTAATGTAGGCAGAGAATTACCAGGTCCCCTAATGCAGCAGTTCCTGGAGGCACCGGGCGGGGGCAGGGGGAAGGGCTATAGGGGAGGCAAAAATGCTCACGGATCTTAACCGGGTGACGTTTTTACAGCAGTAGCTCTAGAGCCCCTCAAACCCTGGTGAACGATCAGACACAGCCCCGAGGATCTGCTCTCTGGTGCAACTGCGTGTCGCTCCCCATGCACGGGACCAACCACGTGCAAATCCGGACACGACTTTAGCACAGTTGATCAGTTTGAGGTACGGGAGATCAGAGTACGCGCCACAAATTATCATCTCACTCCTGTAGAGCAAAGAAAACCCTCTATCTTCTCTTCAGAGAACATCCTTCTTGCTTTGCATTTGTGGTTTATTATCAGACACATATGCAAGAATGATGTTTCAGAGACAAAGAAGGAAGTAGGCCAGAACATCAGCTGGTGTAAATTGCCAGAGCCTTCAAATCTGGCTCAATCTACCTTGTTTCAGTTAATCTCCATTAAAAAAAAAATTAACCCTACAGTTGAAACAGGAAATACTATTTTATACCCGTTACCTACTATTTCTGCTCAAAGATTAAGCGCCACTTACATTTCTATCACAGATCAAGGTTTTTTCCACATGCATTTAAGGAGCAGTGCATTAAACCTGGGGGCTTTTACATCAAAAAAAAGAAAAGAAAAAGAAAAAAAAAAAAACGGTTTTGGGGGGAATTCTTGTGTCTTTCCCCGCAGTTGCACTGGGAGCAAATCTTAACTTCGTGTTTCTTCCAGAGGATTCCCCTTACCAGATCATTAACATGAGAAGAAAGGACGAGGCACCAAGTCTTTCTACCAGTGGCATAAACATGAAATCCCTGCCAATATACATTTCATAGTAAGCAAAACATCCATAGACCAACACAGAAAAACCACCAGCAGCCAGCCAACTGCTGGAACTAAAGTTCAGATACGCTGCTCTTCGGCTAGCAGAGAAGTTACGGAAGAAGAACCGTTTCGCTAGGCAGCATCACCCTTTCCAGCCCAAGTCGGTGCAAACGCATATTCTCATCTATAGGTGGTCTAGACGGAGCTACTCCATTTATTCAAATCTTAAGAATACTGCCCGATAATCACCTAATAGTCCCGTTGCTCCTAATAACTAATAGATGTGTGAGACTCAAGTTTTCTCTCTCCTCTCTGCCTCGCTACTTCAGCGAAGCATCAACATTCACCTTCAGGCTTTTCCAAGATCTCCTCTTGTCATTATCAACTGACATGCTGGTCAATGCAAAAAAGCGGCTGCTTGTTGCCACTTAAAGCCGAAACGTTTCCAGTTTAAATAATGTATAAGTAATGTTTAAAGGCTGCAGATTACGAGCACTAGAAAAGCCACAGCATTTCCTTGCTGCTTTTCTTTCCCTCGGGCTGCTGCCACAGGATCACCACCCTGGCCCCCGTCCAACCCAGCGTGCGCCGGAGGAGAGCGAGGGCACCAGACCCCTATGTGCCATCGCTCGCGCACACCCTGGCCTCTTTCGCGAGGGATGAGGGCAGGATTCGGCATGGAAACATGCAAAATCA
>WBNA01000776.1:2878-39307 GCA_013398345.1 Nothocercus nigrocapillus | reverse complement strand
GCGTTGCGCAGCGGCGCCGTCCCGCGTGGCGGTCGCAGCCCCGGTGACGGGAGCGGCGCCACGGCGCCCGTGAGCCGCGGGCCCGCCGGGAAGGGAGACCCTGCTTTTCCTCCCTTTCTTTCTTTTTTCTTTTTTTGCTGGGAGCTTCTTTCTGAATGTGTCACCAGAAGCCTCAAATACGTTTATCCGGTTAACAAAGCAAAAATGAGGAAATCACCTTATCTAGGGAAGTTTTCCAGAAGTTTTGCTTGAAAACGCCATAGGCACTAGCAAGCACGAAAAGCAGAGAACCAGCAGTTTCCACGCGACGTTGATGACCGCCCGGCCCTAGGGTCGCCCCCTGTGTCTGCGGGGAGAGGCCCTTCCAGCTGACCTCTGCCACCGCTTCCCAACGCGCAGGGCCCCACGGGACCCTCTGCTGGGAGCCTCCCCCACGACCAGGGCCTCGCTTTGCAGAACTCATTAGTTGGGTGAAGCATCCTCTCAATACAGGGTGTCTTGGAGTTAAAAATGTTTGGTTAAGCTTGGTTTTCACAACGGGAATAAAAACATCAAATCATTCAAGCTGTTCTCAGTACCAGATCTTAGAATCATGGAATCATTCTGGTTGGAAAAGACCTTCAAGATTATGCACTCCAACTGTAAACCCGTCACCCCCAGGCCTGCTAAACCATGTCCCTAAGTGCGTGCACGTGTCTGCATGTTCCTTGAACACTGCCAGGGACACTGATGCCACCACTTCCCCGGGCAGGCTGTTCCAATGCTGACTACTCCTTACGTGAAGAAATTTTTCCTGTTACCTGACTGGAGCCTCCCCTAGCACAACCTGAGGCCATTTCCTCTTGTCCTGCCAGTCCCTGAGCCTCCTCCAGGCTGAATAACGCCGGCTCCGTCAGCATGCTCAGGAAGACAGCAGAAGCTAATGCAACAGACAGACCGACGTGGGGTGCCGGGTTGGGGTGGCTGTCCCAACGATGGCACCTGATGTGGCTTGGACATCTCTTGGTGGCCCTGTGCTGTGTGAGCGAGGGGAGCAGACGCACCACGGAGCTACTGACCGCAGCAGCTCAACAGCCGCGGCTCAAACGTTAGATCACCACGTTTCTGATCTCCCTTTACTTCCCGTGGATGTTGGCGCTGAGGAACCTCCATGAGAGGCTTGTTGCAAAAAAAAACCAACAAGAATATTAACACGGCAGCGTTAATCACCAGGCCAAGGGCAAAGGCAGCAGTAAAGGCTGATGCAGGCGGCCCAAGCGATCTGTGTAAGCCGTGCTTTGCAAGGCTGCCAAGCTCAGAGGCAGCACACTGAGAAATACGCTCGTCCACGTGTGGTTGAAGACTGTTGTGCTAATACTCCTAGGCTGCCACAGAGATGGGAGATTGGTAAATTTAATTTTAAGACAGCATTTCTTGATCTCCTGTAGGCTGAGGTGGCACAGGTTCTAGATGTCTCAGCTATGGCAGCAGAAGGAATGCACAGGGCTTTTGAAAGTGTAAGGTGCAAGCTGCTCGTTTTTTTCAGCAGTTTACAATTGCCAAAACAAGGGCAGAACTGCTGCCTCCTGGGGCAAAGGCCACACAACAAAGTTGTGGATGGAAGGAAGTTTGTACTAGAACAAGCACAGGAAACCACAGAGCTGCAGAAAGGATGAGTTAATGGAAAAAGGTTGATGTCCTGATACTGTGGAAAACTACCAGCTCGTGCTGTCAAAGAGCATCCCTGGCAGCGTGCGCCCTCAGTTAAGCCATCGCATGCCCACTCCAGGCAAGTTCATGCCACACATATTACTGGAGGCAGAAGCTTCTCTCCGTCTGCAAGAACCTCCCTGAGCAGTCATTGTTTTCTGAACAATGAAATGAGGACATTGAGCAACCTTAGTTTTCACCAGCTGGCTAAAATTAATATAAGACCAGGTTTACTTTACTGCACAGAGTCACGGGTTTCCTGGGTGTGCTTGTTCTACATGTCCCTCCCGCTTAACCCCCTCAAAAGTATGAGTGGTTTTGGTCAGCACCGAGGGTGAGAAGTTCGAAGGAAGTGAAGCTAAAGTGTCATCACAGCACTCTAAATGCTCGTAGATGAGCAAAGGACTATAGGTGTAAGAGCAGACTCAGTGGGAAAGGAAGCCTGCACATTCTCAGCTGTGGGACAGCTGGGATAAAGATCTCTAAGTCCTAATTCTTAATTTAGTGACCAAGCCTAAGACTTCCCTCTTAGCCTCAGTGTCTCAGAACTGGGATGCCTGTGTCACATAACCCACAGCCATTTCCCAGCTGCAATGTGATTACTCCTGCCTCCCTTAGGTCTTTTCCCCTATGTTGTTGTTCTCAGCGGCGCAGCAGCTTTCCATCCACAAAGCCCCTACTGATATTCTGGTAAGTTGAACGTAAGCACTGCAGTGACTCTGAACGAAGATGGCTGCATTCAATGTACTCAAAGAGGCTTGAGCACTAGAGCCAATTTTTTACTTTGAAGCTGTCTTGGCCAGCGCCGCTGGATATATATAGAATGGAGCAGCATTTCCAACTTGGCCATCAGCAGAGAAGGTGGAACCGCTCTTTAGCTGACACTGCGAAAACGGGCATCTTTGCTGCAGCAGTGGAGCGCGACGGCAGCCTCCGGCACAGCTCCCGGCGGCAGCGCCGCGGTGCTCTGCGGTGAGGCTACCGGCACCTCCGCGCTCTCCGTGCTTAGTGGTGGTCAAACGCACGGTGGGGTGAAGCGTGGCAGGAGCCCACAGCCCCGAACCTGCCCCCCAGGGACCAAACGGCTATGGATGGGTGAGGGAGACAGGTACCATCCTTCTCTCTCCTGGTTTTGTCGTGATTTGTAAACGAGTGCGGATCGGGTAAGGCAGTAATTTTCAGATGAAGCTTTCATTAGGAAAAAGCACTCAAAGCCAGACGGAACCTTCTGATCCAAATCAGAGAGCCTGCTCCGAGAATATGTGACACATCTGAGATTAGAAAACACCTATCTAGGGCGCAGGAGGAGTCCCGGCTTTGCTTGACTCATGTGCAGGCTTTGCTTGATTCATCTGCAAGATTTCAGTGCAGCTGTAGGAACAAAATTACAAATGTAATTTTGGCTGTTTTAGGGAGGACCTTTCTCAGTTTTATCTTCAGAAATGTTCGGTTTTGTATGAATCTTTCAGAATGAACAGGAACAGAAAGAAATAGACTTTTGCCCAGGAACGTTTGTGTGAGAGCTACTCCTAGCACACGACATTTGCCAGCAAAGGGAATCTATTAAAGAAGCTATTGACCCTCCCTCTGCCTGTTCCCACCCGTATTGACAAGAACTGTTGTGAGTTCCACTGTCCCTTACCATGAAATCTGTCTGCAGACAGCACAGCCGCCCTCCCCACACTGCTCTAAACACCCCTTGCGCTCCCACAGAGCTCAGGCTGTCCCTGCGTCTTGCTGGGTGACAGTTTTGGAGACTCTTAGCTATGCTGAATATCTGATGACTTCCTCAAAGTGGAACCGTTCCAGCAGGAGAGACTGAGACTAGCAACAATTCTGAGTTTTGAAAAATACTGCAGGAACTAAAAGCTATTGCCGAACTGCTCTGCTGTGGGTACTGCAGGGAATGCAGCATATGTTCATTAATGCAATGTTCTTGCCCTTCCAAATCAGAAACTAGTTCATCATAGGACTTATCCACTCACCCTTTCTAAGATTTTAGGTGACCACAAAATTCGTTCCCCAAAATTTGCCCCACTTCTTGTTTCATTTCTGGATCCTACTCAGCAAATCCTTCCATTCCTTCCACTACTGAGACACGTTTGCCTTGCTGAGAAACGGTTGCCACGCTCCATGCCAGCGCTGGCTGCAGTTCAGTGATTGCAAAAAAAGATCCTTATACCATATAAGGCCACTAAGATTATGTAAAGTGCTGAGGGTCTTTGTCCAAGACGAGAAGTTACATAATTTTGTGATCAAATTTCTCAGAACAATGAGACATTCAGAAGTTAGTCAGAAGTTAAAAACCTTGCAAGGTTTTTTTGCTGGTGTTCTGCTAAAGAACCCACATGCATCATTTGCAGTGAGTTGAGGGTCTTATGAAAATATTTTCATCTTAATATTTCTCAGTTCACATTTGCTAATGTATTTTTTTAAACAGTTTTTGTATTATACTGCTGAGGCTGTTCCTTAAGACACTCCTTAAACAGCACTGTTTTCTACGTAATGTTTTTAATACCCTTAAGAGCAAACTTGCAGTAGTCCTATGTAGCAGATTTTAAATATTAATACTGACACACTAGTAATGCTGCAGGGAGTAATCATATCTCCTCTAAAAACCATATACCAAAATGACTTAATAAATAACCTTACAAATCTGACGCTAGACTAGAAATCATAAAATTACAGTTTACTCATCTTTTCTCCCTTATACTCACTTGCAGCAGTTCTTTCAGAAACGTCACTATTACCATGAAGAGATCTGATTTCTGTGAGATTTGAACGGTACATCCCATTTGCCTTTGCACAGCAGCAGCTGCTGTTTCAAAAAAAAAAAAAAAAAAAAAAAAAAAAAAGTTTGATCTCTTCTTTTAACAAATCCAGATACATTGTCTGCATAATTACTGGCTTTCCAGGACATTTTAGATCTGCTCCGTTTCATTTATACTTTGGCTGAATTTGCAGAGGCACCTGTGGCTGACCTGTCTCTAACAACAAATACAAATGAATGTAAAGCTCATGTATTTTGGGGTTAGGGATTTGCTGCTGGCCTCTACTGGCTACCCAGAGAAGTAGGATGGCATTCCGGACCCATCATACAGCTCACCTGGGGAGAAAGGAGTAATCGAGGTAGATTACGAAAATTCCAGCTCTTCATAGACATTATCTTTGCGAATTTTATAAAGGAATGACAGGAGGTAGTTTGCCACTCACTGAAAATCCCAAATCTGTAAGTTTTGTATTTTTAGAAGGCCAAGTAGCATATCCACAGGGATATTAGGTGTGTCGCATCTCTGTTTGAAGGACATGTTTTCTAACAGCAGCAATGCAGCTCCCTGGTCACAAGATCACGACGTTTTCCAAAGAACAGCTCTGTGGACAAGGCTTGTTTTAAAGGGACCTACCAAGAAATATCCTTGCCTGGGGAACAGTGAACAGCCACAATGGAATTTTTCTTGTTGACACCTAAGAAATATTCAAGGAAATTTGTAAGAGATACTTATCATTGTGGAGAGATGAAGAGACTCTGCAAATAACTGGAAGAAAGGCTTGTGTGCCCCCAGGCTGGTAAACACTGTGCAATTCAAGTCTTTTTGAGAATGTGTTTTTCCGATAAGACCATCAGCAGCCAGCCAAAGCATACAACAGTACAAGTACAATAATACTTTCTGCTTTCATCTAAACTGGGATTTTCCATCTCTTCCTACTTGTAAAACCTCTCAAGTGGTTCTCCACCCTCCTGCATGGCATATTTCAACCACTTGACAAGAGGGTGGCTTTTCTGTATTTGTACCTTCTGGTGGATCCCTTAAAACCAGAGGCTCTCAGGAGCCCACAAAGCAAAGATGGAAAATCCCTGGTTTAGCACACTGTCTCTCACAGGGGCACCTGGAAGGCCACTGCGTGAGGTATTAAACACACAGCAGAAAAACATGGTAGAAAAGCATATTAAGAGCAAGTCGTGGCTGGAATGGAAGCAGTGGTAGGGGTTGGTTGGTTCCTAAATGGCCAGACAGTGGAAATCCTCCAAGTGCTCCTAAGGATATCACAGGAGCATTAACTGCCCTCAACACAAAGCAAGATGTGTTCCAAAGAATGGTTAGAGCTGCCCCCCCCCCTTTTTTTTCTGCTCCAGAGATGTTATCTATGCCATGTGCTGCAGTTTCTGTTCTAATAAATAACTTTTGTTTAGTGAATAGTGTGCAGAGGAAGATTCCATGATGTAAAAGACTGGTTAGACCAGCTACAAACGCACTGAAGAGTTTCAGAATGGTATTGTATAACATCTTTTCAAGTTCAGCTGCACCCAGTGATGTATTTTTCTTCTGTGGGAGGTACCTATTTTCCTTTGACTATGCTTCTCCCTTGGTCACTATGGCTTGGTGTGCAGAGAAGAGCTTAATATACACCAGCGTGCTCGGGAAGACTGGGCACAGGAGAACTTTCTCTGCAAGGAATTTTCCTCTGCCTTTGCAAAAGGTCAAGGCCAGCGATAAGCCTAACCCTGGAAAAGGGAGCTGGAGCACCGCTACGTCACGGCGCGGCTCGTGGACGCGGAGCCGAGTGCTCGGCACGGGTCACTCCTACAGCTCTGCCGGCCTCTCAAGAACCAGCGTGGCTGGCACCGCAGCAGGCTCTGCCCGCCTGGGCTCAAGGCAGGTGCTGTGGAGACGGGGAGGCAGAAGAGGCTGTTGACGCCGCGTTTGGCGGGGCCCAGCGTGTGCTCCTGCCGCAGCGAGCGCCGTTTGCTGGCCTGTGTCCGAGAGGGGAGACACGGCTGGCGCCTGCGCCCGGCCTGCTCGGGGGAGCACCGCGGCAGCACGCTCACCGCTCGTGTGCAGAGCATCTCCTAGCCCAGGCGGAGCGAGACCATCAGCACGCACCAGGCAGTTCGCTGCAGCGTGCAGGACGGCTCCCACCCCAAACGCTGTCAGCTGAGCAGAGACTGGGCAAGGAAAAGCCACCCAAAGAAGAAGTGTTTCTCCTTCTGTCACACACTGTTCTTCTGACTGCTCGTTCAGGGCCCCTGACAGTGCCCTCTACTCCCCAGTGCTCAGGAAAGCTCAAACTACCCCAGAACATTGCAAAACTTGGAGAGATATTTTGGGAGACTAAATCCTTTCGCAATGTTTGAGACATACAATAAACTGATGAACTAGGGCACTGAAGCACCCACTCTTCTCTGAAGAGTAACTCAGGCAGAGGGAGCACAACTACCTTCATCCCACCACGCAGCTCAGAGCAGGTCTGCAGAGATCAGGCACACAGGAAGGAAAAACACTTTATCTTCACGGTGATCTGATGATTCAGGCCTGAAATTTTCTGATCAGTCTGGCAACAAGAGAACAAAATGTCATTTACCACTCTGATGATTTAATTCAAACTAGGTCAGATTGCTAATTCATTTTATGAGAGCCATCGAATCATGTGATGAGATCCCTGGTTGGCCAGACCTGTGACACAAATCTGCCAAGACCTTTCCCTTCATAGGGAGCTCCTCAAGGAAGATCTACGAAGTGCTCAAATTCAAAAAATTCACATTCTTTATTAGAACAGGGCACCAATTTGTTGACTTTGTAGGACGAGAAGACACTGAGTGACTAAGTAAGAGAGAGAACTGGTTAAAAGGGCTTATAAGCAAATCTCCTCCATCCTGTTGTATCCTAGCAAAGCAGGTCTTTGCTCTCAGGCCAGGTTTGGGAGGGACGTTTTGGTTTGCAGCAGATGCCTTAGTCCTCTCCATGCAACTTGACCTGACTTCCTGGCATTTGCTTGAAGTATTGGAGCAGATGCCCTTGCACAAGATGCAGCTCATGGACCACGTACTGAACCACTCACTTTCCAACTTCATCACTACCATGTAAGAAGGCTAGAAAGATGCATGGGGTGAGGAAGACTGCTAAATCTTACCAGAGCATCAGCTATCAAGCATGCAGTGCAGGACAGCTGATAATGCTGGAGATGAAGATAAAAAGAAAAAAACCCAACGTCATCAGATCTTCCCACAAGCTAGACTTTGGTAGATTTTAAGAGGAACTTTTACAAGGTGCAAAACTTGGAAATAGGACATTTCTAAAGAAAACAACTTGATCTTTCAGTATTTTGGGGGTGGTGGGTGTGAGATTCGCAGTGTTGAGACACTGAGTTTGTCAAAAGATTGAGAAGATGCTTCAGCCAAGAAACCCCAACAAGTATCTGTTGAGAACAGACTCCTTGTCAGATCTGATTGAAGCTATCAAAGGAGTCAACTTTAAAATGGTGTTACCATATCTGCTGCCAATGTGTGTTCTGGAAGGGTGATGCAAAACTCAATACTTGTATTCAAAAGTAAAGGAACGCAAAACTAACTCAGAATAAAAGCTTATTTTCTGTTGTGTTGGACATCACCAAAGGAGGCCAGGGAAACAAATACCAGCATCATGCCTACTTTCTGTCTAAGAGGTTTCATAAATTTGTGGCCAGTCATAGTATTTGTGTTGTGCAGGCTGAAATAACTTCAAGGTGAACAAGAGCTTGATGACAGAAGGAGCAAAGAGCAGGCTCTTCCTTGTTCTGATAGATCTATATTATTTTTTTTTCACAAATATTTTCCTTTTTTTTTTTAAAAAAAAAAAAATCCCCACCCAGGCAGCCACATCTCTGCCAAGACTTAACTCCACCAGTAGACAGATCTCTAGAGCCCCATGATATGATAACTTTAAAGCAGGTACAAGCTGTTTTGTGCACACACACATGTTGTGCTGTCTCATGTTGAAACTCAGACCGTGAAATTTCTTCTTTTGCACCCTCTGCCTTCCCCAGAAACTGTCTCCATCGCTCAGTAAACCCTGTTCATAAGTAATTCCTGTTGCTTGAGTAACAAAACTGCTAAGACACACAGATTTATGACAAATGGCCACTGCAAGATGAAGGCAGAGTAACACCTCCGCGTGGGATCAGTTTTCGACATTTATTTCTCATGCACTAGCATGCTATTAGCAAAGGCAATGAAGACCTGGCCTCACCGAAGCCTTGTGGCTCTCCTCCAGCCTTTATGCCTGTTTCACCTGTTTCATCTTCTATGGGATGGCTGGTGGTAGCAAATCTAAGGATGCAGGTAACCATTTGCAAACCTGGAACAAAAATGCCTGTAAGTAAATGATGTCTGTCTGTGTCACAACTCAGGCACCCCAGAAGCTCAACGAGGCTGAAACCAGGCACTTCATTACGTGCTGCCCTTGATGAACTTCTAGCATTTTTGACTGACAGCACTAAATGACTGAAAAAGAAAATTGGTAGTTCACGACCTCACTGAAGAAAATCATTCATCACTCAGCGAAAAAGCAAAGGAAAGTGAGTAAAACAAAGCGAACAATTTATAACCTTCCACTCGAAGGGGCTTTCACAAGGCCCTGCGTGGGTATGCCACAATCTATTCATTTCAAGCTGCATCTCACTCCTGTTACGATGGATGGTGCTGGCTGTCAGCACCAGCGTGGGGCTGAACCCACTGACCTGCCACATCCTTTCTAGTCCTGTATTTCAAAGAGAGAAAGATCCCTCTCCAAAGAGCCTGTTCAAGGTTAAGCTCAGAACACCTCTTTGTAATATTGAGTGGGTCATTTTCAGAGGAAAAATGATTTCTTCTTTTTTTTAAAGACATCTCGCCATATATTTTATGTGATACCAATGGAGGTTCTTAAACACACACATGGGCAAGTAACACCTTCATAGTGAAACCAACAGTGCAGAACATTTACACCCTTTTGGTCACTTCTCGGTATTGGAGCAGTATTTAACAGGCCCAGTGCGAATATGAAATAGTCCTTTCTTCTTCCTGAAGTCTGTGGGCAAATGGGTCATGACATACGTGAAGGGTGATGAATATTGGGTTTTCCTACATACACACCCTTGGACACCACACATCAGTATTTGCTTGATAATTCAGATGTTCTATAAACACCCTCTCTCTAATGAGCCCCTCTGCTAATGCAGTGTATTTTTCAAGCTTACATGAAAGAACTGATCAAAATCTTCTTTATTTTATTTTATTTTTTTTTTTTTGCTTGAGCTCTAAGTGATGTTCTGCTTAATTGGAGCATTCTTTCAGTTTTGATTTTTTTTCCAAATGTCAAAGCTGGTTGCTTCAAAGGATCGTTTCAATCACCCCTGCAGGAAGAGAGAAAATTGCTCAGAACGAGATTAAAGAGAATGCAAGAGAGAGGGAGGTGCAGACAGAGAGACAGACTGCAGAACAAAATATCTAACGCAAGCTTGATCCTACTCCCACTGCAGTGAATCTGTTGAGAAAGCAGAGAGAGAAAATAGAATTTGTACATCCGAGCCACATCTGTGGCAATGTAACAGAAGAGCAGATGTGACTCTTGCGACATTCGTGAGGGGGGAAGATTTTGGATGAAGTTCTTCTTCAATGAGTCGGATCATGACAGTTCGGTGCTCCAGACAGTGGATTGCCGACGTGGCCTTTAAGGTGCTGCAGCTTGCAAGGGCTCCGGAAAAGCCTATTTTCATTTTGCATTCTTGGTTCCCCTCTTCTTCCACTCAGGGAAGTTTAACTGAAACTGAAGAGGCCTTAAATCACAGTAATAACATTTTTTATTTTTTAATACGCACCCTTTTAAAGCTTACTGATAGAATGTATTATTTGACATATTTTTGAAAAGTTTCCTGCTCTAAAATCACTTGAGTGTGTTTTGATTGCAGGTCAGATTGACAACAAGAAGAGAAATTTGTAGAGGCAGAATTCAGAAGAAGAAGGTTAGCTGCATTATAGTGCATGTCTGATATGTCAACCTGAATTCAATCTAGGCTACTGTAAAGTTTTTTTATATTTTAAAAACTGAAGCTGAGGACCTGGTACTTTAAGGAGTCTGCAAATAAGGAAGCACTGACTTCAGTGTGATTCTGCATGGAAATAAAAATATATTTACCGAGCACTGCACCATGCTGTGCAGACGTATCTCGAGCAGAAAATTCACACCAGCCACTTCAGGCATTTAGCTTAAGCAGTACTCAGAATATGAAAGCAGCTTTTGCTGCCTATGTAGTCAATGAATAAAGTAGGTGACTATTCCTTCACTTTAGGTGTAAGGATGATGTGGATATCCTGAGCACAGGAAATCCTGCCCTCATTCCACCGCTTTCCATCATATAAAATAAATGCAGGATGACTTATGATGATGCTTTAAGAAGCCTCTCTGCACAAAGAACTTCTAGCATTAGAAGGAGAGTTAACTAGCATCAAGGAATACTATAAGACACATTGATTGGAAGTTAGAGGAGTTCAGAGCTAGATGAAAGAAAGTGCCCTTTTTTTTTTTTTTTGATGGTGTCACAGTATTAGAATAGTGACTATTTAGGGAATTACTGCACTGATCTCATCTCCCAAGTCTCTGTTCTTTAATGATCTAAACATACTTCATCCCCAAACACATGACGGAAATGTGTTTTTCTTGGTTTGCTATCAGCTTTTTGGATCAATGTGTTAGGTATAAGCAAACAGATGTGCACGTAGGCACATACACACACATCTCATACAACTCTTAGAAAGAAGACTACTTTTCTTGACTCTTCGGTTAAGGAATATGAGCAAATATAGTATTTAGGCTAAGTAATAAACCCAGCAAACATCCTTGCCTCAACTTCCTTGCTGCTTCACATGTTCTCTTTAGTCTGGATCCCTAGATTGCCAGGATCCTTTTATTCACCCAGGTTTTCCTTCTGATGCTTAGATTTGTTTTGTTTTGGTTTGCTTTGCTTCTCTTTGCTTTCCTTCTCCATTTACCTGCCTATTCCTGGTCAATGTCATGGGTAAAACAGTCTTGACACAGGGAAATGTTACTCCATTCAACTCACTGCCAGCTAACGCCGATTCTGGTCACTGATTTGCTCACATTTGCAGCTCAGAACCAGGGAGATGTTTCCCAGGGAAGAGCAGGGGTGCCCCAGTTTCTTTCCCAGTGCCGTGGAAGGCTGCGCGCGCATTCAGTCCGCGTTTGAGTTAGACCAATTGCTCTGCAGCCAGCAACCCAGGCAGGGCAATTAGCTTGAATTAGGCTCTCAGCGAAGAAAGCCACGTCGGCACCATGCGCACACGGGCAAAAGCAGAGCAGGAGAGGGGAAGCAGAAAGAATCAGGGGAAACACAGAAGCGATGTCAGAGAAATGAATGGGGAAGCTGGGGAGGGAAGGTGACGGCGCGGGCCGGCCTGGAGCTTCTCCCAGCAGAGCAGCACAGGGAGCATCAGGTTCATTCAGAAGTATTTTTAGGGCCAACTGGAGCCAAATGCTACCCAGAAGCAACATTAGCCCTTCTGTGAATTTTGGGCATGCAATGAAGACAGATTCCTGGCTGAGATTCCTAACACGTGTCTAGTCCTTACATCGTTTTGGCATAGGAAAGAATCGTGTTGAGTGTATGGGAGAGATTTCTTTTTCCCCAGTGAGTATGAGGAGGGTGTGCTTCTCAGAACCCCCCCAAAATGACAGGGATTATCTGAGCAGTAACTGTAAATTAAAAAAGAAAGAGAGAAGGAAGGAGAAGGAAGGAGAAGGAAGGCTGTGTTCATACGAGCTCTCTCTTGGGCAGCCCCCTTCCTAACACGCCTCTTTTACAAAGATTTCCGGGTGAACAGAACGTGGTACAGCGCTGGGCACTTACATCACTTCATGCCAGGCTCCTCCAAACTCCGAGCAGTCAGTATATTCTTCATCTGGGCTGCTTGTCACTTGATTAGGTAAAAATAACCCTAAAAAGGCAAGGAAGAAATATCTTCAGGAACGGAAGCATGACTTTGTTCTATTTGCAAGGTTGTACTGTTCATCACTCACAAATATTTAGATGGCCTGAGGGTACACCTAGGCTTGTTATATGCAGAGAGGAAAGGTTACGGGGTTAATGAAATCGAGTTATGAGTCTGGATTATATTAACAAAAATGTTTGCTGATACAAAACTTTGAGGAATTTCAAAAGAAAGGATTATGTTCACCAAAATGGAATTCTGCTGAGTATCCTTTGCCATTTATTCATGTTTCATAAACTGAGCCTTCTGAAAAAAGGGAAATGCACACTTTGCACAACCTTTCCAATTTTGTCAAAGCTACTCAAGCTTTGACTTTAATTGCCATTCTGGAAACCATCATTACAAACAGGTAAAAAATAGTGAATTTTACAGTTCTTGTAACAGTTACTTGTTGCTAACTTGTTATTACCCACTTTGCCATTTCTTCATCTCCTATTCAAGTATTTAGGAGTAACCCATAAAAGTGGTTACCTTTAAGCCTGCGGATAATTTTAACAGTGTCGGTGAGATTTACTGGTGCGGGTTCGTGTTTTTCTTAACCCTGCCTAACTGCAGGTGTCTGTCTCTCCCGCCTCCCTGGGCTGTAGTCTTCCGCTATTTCCATCACATAAAATACAGATATTTTGTAGCTGTGGGTTGAGTCAGTTTGCAGAAACGAGCGAAATAAGAAATCTGTTGTTCTTTGGATCAGGGAGGGGATCTCCTGGGAGCAGGGCGGCAGACCACCAGGCCTGACGCAGGGAGACTGATGGAGGCCAGGGCTGCCCTTCTCCTGAGGGCATTCAAGATCAGAGGGCATATGATGTGAAATCACCCCCTTGGATATTCGAGTGGGGAGCAGAAATTGTTTTGTGGCCTGAATACCAAACTATGCCTATGAAAGAGAAATAACATACGCTGCAGGTAAAAATGTTAACATAAGCAACCAGCAAAGAGAAGGCTAGTGGCATAAGCTGCAGCAGCTTTGTGGGGAGTAGTTATGAATCACAAAGACACTACTCTAATTTGAAATAAGTTGTCAAACATTTGGAAGCTGGTAAGCAAACAAAAAGCAAACAACAAAAAGCAAACCCAGGAAGGATTTCCTTGGGATAGAATGCATTAACTATCGCCGTCACTCTGGTTTTCAATTATAAACTCCTTTAGACATATAACATGTCTTGTCCTATTTACAACAGAGCAGTGATCATGTTATTAGTTTTGAAACAAAATGAGGAGCGTGAAATTAGAGGTGTAAACTAGACTGGAATAATAACTATAATCATAAAGAAATAAAAGAAAAAATAACTGCAGGTAAATTGTCAGGGCGTAACTCAGGAGACAATCCTGGATTTGTCATTTTAGAAGCTAACAGATTTTAAAGAGGTAGCAGCCATGACACACTGTATGAAATTGTAGAAATGAAGAAAACAAATGCATTCACTATATTTTATTGCAGAGGAATGCATAATTGCTGATGAATAACAACATCATCTTACACTGTGCCAAAGACACTCAAGCTGTAGGCAACAGGAACCTTGATTTAGCAGGGACCACGAGTAAACAGGAGCGTATTTTTGTGCACTCGTGTAGATATGCAAATTCTGAAGGTCTGTGTTAAACTGCAGTCTGTGACCAAACTTCACGCCTGTATTCAGCAGGCTGCAGATCTGAGCTCCAGAACATCCAGTAAATGCACTAGTAAAGACCATGAATTTAAGGAGGGTATTAAATACCCCATTTTTGGTCACCAAAATGATTATGAGAAATCTGTGTTATTGATGGCAATGAAATTCTTTCTTCATTCATCTGTAAACTGAAATACGGAATTGTGTCCAGTGCTGTTCATAAGAAATCCATTAAAAAAAAAATGCTACATAAGTTATACGAATGACTTGAATGCCGTATATACAGGTAAAAAATTCTTTTTTTTTTCTTTTATTGAAAAAAAAAAATCACACTTCATAGAAATGCCTTTTTCTCTTCAGACTGATTTGTCTGATCACTCTTGACAGGTAAGGATAGTGTGAAATCTCCCATATAAGTACAGAAGCACCTAAACATAAGACACACATATGGACCTGCCAAATTCCACATAATTAACTAGTCTGTTACTTGCAGTAATTCACTTTTAACTGATCATTGTTGACTTGTGCTGGAAGATTTTCAGCTGCCCTAAATTAGGGTGTTAAAAAAGGCAAGAAGACTTTACCTGCCTGTCTTCCAGAAGAAGTGAGCAGAAAGCACAAGCAAGCCTGGTGATGAGCATTCACTGGTTATTTAAGAATCAGGGCCTCAACTGAACTTTAAGGGTTTTTTTTTCTTTTTTTTTTTTTTAGATGGATGGGCTACCTGCATCCCACTGAATGAAGATCCTGCACTGTAAGGAAAGTATTAAATGGCACATAGCAAGATAGGGATAGCAGATCAACATAGCTGTGATTGCATCAACTGCATCAGATTATTATGGATGGGAGTTTTCCACATTCGTACCCACCTAGATGAGGGGGCAGTGAGCACCCCTAGAACCACCATGGCAATGTGAAAGGGCTGAAGACTAAATGGACCATGCTGAAGATAAACATGATGCTTCACATTTTGACAAGTGATAGGTACCTTGGAGACCCCAAATGCTCATTTTTATCTCAAAGGTTTTCTATCCTCTGGGCATTCTCAGAAGATCATTAGGCTGTGGGTGAAAGTTTCAGTGTTGGCTGGTAGGATGCCCCCCTGTGCTGAAGTTGTGAATGTCACTTTGTACCATATAAAGGGATAGTGACCTAAAAACCCTCTAATTCACCTCTGTTTGCAAGCAAAGAACAAAGATGGAGAGGGAGAACTGATGAAGTTGAGGCATAGGCTCAGGAAGCATCCTAAATCAGAAGCTGAGTGAACTGCAGCACCGCAACTATGAAAATCTTGCAAGTGACAGACAAGGTGCCCAACTTAACTCAGTGGAGAAAGCAAGGAATGGAGAAGTTCAGGATGAGGTGAAAACAGACAAGCCTAGAGGAGAAGATGAAGTCCAGACTGCTGGTACCAAATGCAGAGTCCTGTGACACAGCACAAGCGTCACCGAAAGAGTGGTTCTGCCTCCCTCTTTTTGCTCATTTCTGCACGGGCATTTGAGCTTACCTCTTTTAACACTCTCCTTCTTCGTGTTCACTGCGATAATCCAACATTCCCAACATTTGGCTGGGTAGAGCGTTCTGCCTTTCTGAGGCTGTCTGACAGTCACTGGCTCTTCCTTCCGAAAATGTCTCCAACAAGCACTTGGCTAAATGTCAGATTTGATGTCTGTCATCAGTAAGGCGGTTGTGGTGGCTGCTGTTTTAGCCGCTTTTCTCGACTCTCATGGTTTCCCATAATGTCTGCAGCTGACCTCTGCCAGGCACGTGGTCCTGTTACTTAGAAAACACAGATGGATTCACTTCATCTCTTAAAGTGTAAACAGTTATTTGGAAGGTAAAAATGAACAGCAGTGGCAGGAGAAAACAGCTACACTTGCATGAATTTGTACGGAAATGTCATTTGTAGCAATAACATTTGTTCTGACAAACCATATGGAGAATGAAGATAGTCACTGCACCAACATTAATAACAACTTGGGTACTCTATAATTACACAGTGCAATATTTAACCAGGCTGAGTTCTTCTGAGTCAGCGTGTGAGCGTTAGTCAGCAGTACTCAGCAGGGCCACCTGGAACACAGAAATAGGTGTGGGAAGGGAGCAGGATCAAGCTGTAATAGTGAAAACACCTGACAAACCCATGACCCAGCTGCTCCTCTCTTCTCCTTTTATTCCCTGACATGATAGAAACTGCAGGCTGCTCTGAAGTCTCCACCAGCTCAGAATTAACTTTTACAGAAACCATTGGCACTTGCAGTCAAGCCTCACTGTCATGTGCCAGCTCTACATCTAATAGCATGAGCATCACACTGATTGATTCTCCAGAGTCTTTTTATATACAAAAGTAGAACTAGTTGCAGGGGGGAACACAGGCTGGCTTGGCTATAGTACAATCAAGAGAGTATTCCCTAAATTGGGAGTTTTACAGGGCATAAATAGGCTCCCACTGTATGCCAGATCCCTGAAGCCCAGACACCTAATTACCTGTAATGCATTTGAACCTTCTTTTCTAAATAAATCATCCCAAAACTTGCCTTAGTCACCACTGAAATACTTCCCCCGAGGGGAAGTCTAGTTGCAGAGCCGTCTTTCTCAGCACACACATATAACCCTTCTGCCAAGGCTTGACTAGCAGCAACAGTGGCAGGTGTAAAATTAAAAGCATTGCTAATAAGTCATCAGCTCAAGTCCCTGTGCAGGGATCAGAAAAAGTTTAACTGAACATGTTCATGCCAATGAGCTACCTGATGCAGCTGCAAACATCAAATGGCTTCATGTTTCCACCAAGAAATCCTGCCCCTCCAAGAGCAGACCAAAAAAGGCAAATAAACAGCCCCTCATTCCTCAACGACAACCGCCAGTGTCGGAGCTGCTTCCCCTGTGGCAACCACATCTAATTCTGCTAGCCCCGTGCTCTGCTAGCCCTTCTTGCCCCTCCGTGCCCACCTGGCTGCCCTAGGGAGCCGTGGCTGCTGCTGCCGACCTCCTACCATCCGCAGAGCAGCACCCGCAGCTGAGTCGGTCCTCTCGCTCCTCCAGCCGGGCAGCTTGTGTGAGGCTCCTCAGCACAACCTCCTTCCTTTCACCTGCTCGGGGGCCCTGGCGCTTGCACTTCAGGGCTGGAACGTAGCAGCTTAGGTCTCCTTCTCCGGAGATCTTCCCAACCCGCCTGGCTGCCACCCTGTGCCCCGTGCTCTGGGTGTCCCTGCAGGAGCAGGGGGGCTGCACTAGATCGTCTCTAGAGGTCCCTTCCAACCTCAGCCATTCTGTGATTTTCTGATACTCTCTGACCCTGGGCATGTGAAGGCAAGCTGCCATGTCATCTCTGCAGAAAATCTGTAGTGTTTATCATTGCTCCCTTTCTTTAAACATCTGTTTTCTGCACCTCTGTTTTTTTCCTCTGTGTTTCTTTCCTTTGCTTCAGCAGCAGGCTGATATTAAGAAATCATATATGGGAAGAAAAACAGGATACGAAAGAATGAATACTAGGAAGACAATAGAACACTTTGTATGAAAAGGTTTGCAAACCATATCAGACACACACCAAATCATTTCCTTTCAGAACCTGTAGGATGATAATGACTAAAAATTGGCCTTTTTTATTATCATTATTCTTTTTTATTTGAGGTTTTCCTACTGATTCTGTTATCAATGTTTCCAGGGCCGCATTTCTATAATAATCACTTTGCAGATGACTACATCTTGCGAGGGGCAGCCTAGCCTGAAGACACTTCCAAGAACATGGCAGAGCAAGGTAGGTAACGTCTTCATTGCGCTCACCTTCTTGCAGACCCCGCTGTCACTTCTAATAAACATGTTTCAGATCACGTCTTAGAAGGTGTGAAATGCAGGCATAATAAAAGAGGAGAAATCCTCACTTTCAAATATAATCGATGCACATTGAAATACTGCAAGGTGACAAGCAGCAAAGGGGTAACGTGAAGCGAGTTAAAATTTTTTAATGAACTGGTATCAGAGAACATGAAAGCAATAGGAGTTACATTCTCAGAAATGCAGAGTTAAACCACGTATCCCAAATACATATTTCCTCTTCTTGCATCAAGATATGCTCAAAGAGCCTCTGATGTAGGATGCTCGCATAAAAGGCGCACAGCCTCAAGCAGCATAAATCAAGAGAGTTGCCGCCTGGCAATCAGTGGAGCCGTGTCAGATTTGGGCACTGAATATATGACCTCAATTTTTTAAGAGCTGGTAAAATGGGAAATGGCAGTTAAAGTGAGAATGGAGTCTAAAAAAGTAAAAATATCTCTGTGGCCCAGTTACTCCTTTCTGGTGTATTAGGATATGCTCCTGAAATTGGATTTCTTCTTTTTAAAGCACGGTATTTCCTTCTGGTTTTGATTCTGGAAGTATTAAGACATTCATGGCGTGAATCCCTGCTGTCTCCCAAGGGGTTCTGGCAATAGCAGAGCTGCCGGGAGCAGCATCACCAGAAGCAGAGGCTGAACTGCAGCTGCGTTCCTGCTGCCAGCAGCGAGAGGCGCTGGTAAGGACTCCGGCGTCTCTCTCTTCCTCCCTGCCTTGGAGGAGACCCTGGAGCCTGTATCGCGCGTTATTCCTTTGAATGCCTTGCTGACTCCTATTGCAGACTTTCAAATTATTGCTGCAGTTCTCAAATAAAAATAGGAAATCAGCACCTGACTATCCAATGCAGAAGTAGTTTGAAAATGTTTTAAAAACTGAAGAAAACTGAGCAGCTGTTGAGGAGCTTCTGTAGCAGAGAAGGGGGAAAAGGCACTTTTTCCCTCTGTCCTTAACCTTTGATGCACATGAATTTGCAGCAGCAGCAGGTGGAGGCACTTGTGATTGAATAAAGTGAAATTTTCTATCTATCTGGAGCAATATCAAATCATATTCCTGCTGATGAGGAGCTACACAGTGCTTCAGGAGATCCAAGCTTTCTGAAATAAAGTTCCTTTACTTTGCTCTCCGTAAAGTTTTCTCAGAACATTTATAAGGAAGATAGATGCGAACTAAGACACTGTGGCCACCATCGCTTTGCGTTCTCCCGAACCTAAATGCTGTCATTAAACAAGCATTCGATGACTTTCCTTAAAGTCACACTGCCCCTAATTATCTGCCAGAATCCTGCTGCTTTTCAGCAGAGAGGAAACGAGGGGTTTGGGGCCCGGTCCTACAACCAGCTGTGTGCAGATGACCTCTTGCCTCTTCTTGTAGCTCAGCTGACTAATCTTAGTTGACATGGGACCACGTGCATGTGTGAGCATTACGGCCAGCAGTGACAGTCCTGCCTTCCACTTGCTGCAGAAGCTTTTGAGATTTATATAGGAGAACAATTATCTATATATTAGTCCCTAGATTACTACAGGTCCGTGGGCAGGGGGTGTTCCCGCGCTGACTCCCCGAGCTTTGCAAAGCAACGAGAGGCGTCTAACGGGCGGGCACGTGGGAGCTGTTCCGCCGAGGATCTGCAGGCTGAGCTTGCCTGGCACTACTGTTGCTCTTGGAAGGGCAACTGTTTGGACATGGGAAGTTCTGTGGGAGTGGACGGTGAAGCTGGAGGCCTCTCAGCAAGGATTATTGCCGCTCATACAAAATTACACAAAATGCTTCTCTTTGGAATGAAAGTTAATTGCAGCCAAAGGGAGCTGCAAAGCTAATAAACAAAAGTATTCCGTTTCCTCCCCATAAGATTGCCCCCCTCCCCTTTTTTTTTGTCTCATTGGAGTTCTAATTCAAAGTTTTCTTGAATTACACTTGCTGTTTTCAAAGCAAAATTTCAGAAAGCTGTTTAAACATCATTCAAACATTGAGATTCTGTTTTGCCTACAGGAAAGCCATGAGAAGTACTAGATGAATTCTTAGCGGCTATGCTGAGGTTTCCCCCAGGCTTTGTACAGTCTGCATTTGATCCAAACTGTTGCAGTCATCCCGCCATATCAAACCAGGGTATCGAAGAAAGAAAGTCACTGGTCCAGACTGAAGCGTCTCAGAAACCGGGACAGAGCAAATGAACGAGAAAGTCAGCGAGAGGAGACAGGGCTCTAATCCCAGGAACATAACACACACTTGAGACAGGCTGTCAGAAAGATCAGGTCATCAAGCTCAAACCGTTTGCTAAACGAAATCAGCAAATCCCTCACGGAATGTACAGTACTGCCCAAGCACTGTAATAAAATGAATAAAAATGTTTTCCAGGGAAAGATAATCTATTAATCAATTCAGAAGCAGTTTCTGTCTAGAAATGGAAATACTAAAACAAGGACTTAGGAAGCAAGACTCGTTACAGACTATGGAAGATCTACAGGAATGCAATTTTTTTCTGTGTTTTCCCTACTCTCAAAGAAAGATGTGGGTGCACGAATATGGTTTTAAATATGATCAATCTTGCTTATCCTGTTCTTGTTCCATAGCAACCTGAAAGGAACAGAAAGAGGAACAGAAAGGTGTGAAACTGCTTGGCTCTTGGCATGTCATCTGGGTGCCTTTTTTTTTTTTTTTTTTGTCATTTTGTATGCTGGGTTAGATGGGTCAGTGATAACTGAGATCCCAGATAGGCAGCAGATGGGGTTCTCTTCCCAGTCCTGGGAAGAGCACTAACCCACCCTGACCTAAGACAAGCCTTTCCATCACTCTGTGCCTCTGTGTGGATTCTCCTTTGCTTTTTACAGGCAGTATTGAATAAAAAACAAGTCTGTCTTAACTCTTACTGCCTCGGGATAACTCACCTGCCCAAGCTATTACACTGCAAACATGAGAAAAAAAAAAAGAAGTTTTAATGTTGAAGACAAAAATATGAACTCTTGCCCATACAGTTTTTACAGTACCCTGTGGTAGCCTAAACATGTGCTTAATCTTATTACCTGTAAGGTTCAAGCTTATGCCAGCGGTACTGGTGCTGCCAGCACAGGTATCGCAGCTGTCTCCAGGACGCAAAATTGAACGGATACGGCCAGCAGGGAGAAGGCTCCCAGCCTTCTGGCATGAAGTTTCAGATATTCTCCAATCCCTTCCAAGGACTTCCGAACAGCTTCAGAGAACAGAAAAAAAAAGGCCAGACACAGGCTGTCATAGCAGAGCAAATGGAAACCTATCTGAGGGCCAGCAAAATGAAGTGTTCACTGTCAGAACAACACAAAAAAGCCCCGAACAGATTTTCCCCGGGGATAGAGGTGTAACCTGCTTCATTCTATGCATGGCCACCAGGCTTTAAATCAAAACTAACTTAAAGTGATAGCTTTCTCCAAGGATCTAGTGTTGCTGAGATGAGTTTTTTTATCTGTGCCAAGTGCCTGTGTTATTTTCTTTTAGCAGTCCAAGAATAAGCTCTTTCGCTATCTCTGAGGCACGTCAACATCCTCCCCAGCTTTGATTTTTCATCTCGAATGCAATCCATGGTGCAAACCGACACACTGTGAGCCAAGCACCCTGCCACGGGGGAAACCAAAGAGAGCACGCCACACAGTGAAAGAGCCATCCCAAGGTAAAGGCACTTGTAACTGTGATTTTTCAGACCATCCTGAGAGATCCAAGGGGCATCCAGCCGCTCCTAAACATCTGCGTCCTGCCCACATCAGGCCTTGCCCTTGGCTGGGGACTGCCCGGCCTGCGCTGCTGCCGCTGGGACCTCCGGCATGGCCAAGGCTGGGGCGAGAGGCAGTCGCAGCCCCAGCAAACACAGCGGCCTTCACACCAAGCCTGCGCCCCTGCAGGGGAAGCTGCAGCCATTGAGTATTTAGCCCCGTGCGGTACGGACGGCTCCTTCAACACAACGCGGCTCTTCGCTTGGCACTCGCCAGCCCCCTCAAAGTCCCAGGGGGACTCCGGTCTCTCTTCCTCAGGCCCACGGAGGCCGTACAAGGGGGGCTCCTTTCCAGCGGGGCCTCGGGCCGCGTGGTTTGGTGGAGAAATGCGGTGTCTCCCCGCCGATGGCCACGGAAGGAAGCAATGCCCGGGGCGAATGCCTCTTCCTCCCCTTGACACCCTATCCCGTCGTGAAGCCACATCTCTCTCGCGGGCTTTTTGTCATTTATACCTGTGCTTTTGAATCCTCCGTCGTCCTCCCTGCCCTCCTCCTGTGCCACGTCATTGACCATCCAAGGGTCAAAAGTTCTCACCAAAGGTGACGCTCTCTTGGTGCAGCCACAGAAACTCGTTTCTCAGGTCCTTTTGCCAGACTTCCCTCGTTCTGAATATTCTGAGTATTCTGCAATGTAATAGCCTGGCTTGCTTGTGTTTGGGAAATCCTCCCACTCATGAAGCCCTGCTGTATAGATGGTATATATATATATGGCAGTTCACAGAGTTCAGTGTGTCAGGAAAAAAATTATGAAGCGACTCAAGTGCAACACACATTGGCGTACATTGCGTATTTCAGGGTGGTTCTCTGTGCTGACAAGTGGAAGTAAACGCACTTTTATGCTGTATGGACTGGAAATGCACACTATTGAGATGAGACAAAATTTATCTGAGCTCTGATGGGAAAAGTTTGAGTCTCTCCCGTTAAGCATACAAAATATTATTCAGAAAAAAACCTCACATGTAGTAACGTAATCCTCAACAAATCCTTTTTTTGTGTGTTCATAGACATCTGAGCAGCTCTTTTTAAGGAGCAAGAAGCCTTCATAGTGCATACGCTGTCACTCTCTTTTCTGTGTCTCCCATAAGGGTCTTGTGATCCAGACAAAAAAATTTTACAGCACTGTTCAGTCATCCTGATTTCCCCCCAAATCAGTCAGTATTTGCAGGCTTATTTATTCTATAAATTCAAATTCATTTTCCTTTAATCCTGTTAACACCTCCTCCAGGGAACAGCTGTGCTTGCATACATATCTGCCTTGAGGAGATACATATATATATATATTCATGCTGTGCACAACAACTGCCAGAATTCAATGCCTAGCTGCTAGCTACCTGAGTAAGCATACACTAGAGCACAATAACTAGCTATACACTAATAGTAATAAAGCTTACTATGCACTAAGAATAATATAACAAGCTGCAAGCTGACTATCATGTCACCACCCTGTAGCGATACACAATATGCTCTTGAAAGGGCCTTGCGCAGGACAGTGGGTGTTGAGAGCCCCCCGGGTGAGGCCACATCTGGAGGTGGAGGAGCCTTGGAGGACCAAGCCCCCGAGCTCAGCACTGGCTCCTGCGGGCAGATGTTGGAGCCCAGCAGTGAGACAGGGGCCAGCCAGGAGATCCTTGCCCTCCCCGGGTGCTTTTTGTTCTCCAGTGCATGTGGTCTGCCCTGGCTCTGCCCCATGCAGAGATCCTTGAGCTGATGAGTATCCTCCTTGGGACCCTCCCACTGAGCTACGTTGCTTGCAAGGGAGAAAGATCCTTCTTCTGCACAACCTCCCTGTGCTGGTCTTGGGTTCCAGCCCGTTCCCCATCTTGGCAGCCCTCCAGTGAAGCCCCTCTGGAGCCTCCCTGCCAGTCCGGTAGAGCTGGGGAGCTCGAACAGTCCTGCAGGTGCAGGCTCACAAGTGCTGGCCACACACTGATGCTACGGGCGGGATCTGTCCTTCACCCTCACACGACGCCGTGACTGGAGCCAACATACGGAGCTGCTCCCTGGTCCACCTATGCCCAGTCCGTGCAAGAGCCTCATGTCATTCCGTGTGAGGTGCAGCTCCCTACACTCTTCTGTCTCCAGCACAACGGGGTGTCCACCACCCCCTGCTCCAGGCTGCACTAGTGCCTATGGGTCAGTCCCTCCAGGGTGCTGACGCACAGCTGTCCTGAGCAGCTCCAGCTGAGCGTCGCCCGCGCACTTTCCAAGAGTGCCTCCCATCTTGGTGCAGTGCTCATGTCAGGAATTTGTGCCCTCACACAAATCTTTCCTGGCACTTACAGGAGGCTTCCAGGCAGGCATGCTCGGAAATAGGAGTCTTAACTTCACAGGAACTCAGGAGTCTTCACAAAGATGTAGAAGTCTTCACAACAGCGAACTCCTTCCCAGCTGAGGGAGATTAGATACTGGTGGATATGGGCCCCTTGACTCTGTTCTCCCTCAGGTAGCCGGTGTAGTCTATTTTGAGCCCATGTTCCTAAAGTCATAGAAGAAAAATTCAAGTAGTAGTATGTTTTCCAGTTCTTTCAATGTTTAAATAAGCACCACCATTCTCTCCCAAACATTTCAACATTTTTGCTCAGTTAATAAAAAAAAAAAAAAAAAAAAGTTGGAAAGCGCCAAATCCCATAACAGTTTTGTTTTCCTAGAATAAACCAGACACCTGAAGAAACTCTTTCAGTATTTGCTTTTGCTTAATTTTAAAGTGTTCTTCTGACCAATGAAAGTGACATTTCATTTCATGCAGAATACGGCCTTCAAGACCCCAACTTCAATCAGTGGCTGAGTCTTTCTCCTCTGCCTCACCATGCTGAGGTACTGACAGGAGAAGGTATTTTTCACTGATTTCAGTCTCCTCTCCATTGCACTGGTGCCCTGAAGTCACACCAGTGATGACAGAAGAGGAGAGAGCAGCAAAAAAAGCCTCTTTCAGCCAAGAAAGAGCCAGTAGAAACAGATTGCTTGGGAAAAGTGATCAAGCTGCACAGTGGCAAACAGCTTTGCTCAGCGTTATTTGGTGGGTGTCACAAGCCTGGAGATAGAAAATAGCTGGTGTCTCCAACTAAAAGTCCTATGCCCTCGTTGTGGACTGCAAGTTGGCAGCAGATCCTTGGATCACACTTGGTCCAACCTACTGAACACCTTCTGCAGAGATGTCGATTCTCATCCTCATCTGTTTTTCCCAGCCTCACACGCAGAGCTTTGGATGTTTCCTCCCATTTACAGTTCACTACCACTGAAACCTTGTGTTTGTACCGCTCTGTATTTAATGCTCCCGAATGAGATATTTGTAGTGAGCTTGGAAAACTGGATCGTGGGCCTGAAAAGCCATTTCATGCTATTTCCCTGCAATACCCTCTCACCTGAAGGTCTGTAAGCCATTTTGAAATCTTCCTTTGCTTCTACTTTAGTAATGGATCTTCTAAAAAAATTTAATTGGGGAGCTGATCCATGATTCTCTTCAGTCAATAACATGAACTGATATTCCTTGGCATTTCTGTATTGCTGTTAGCATCAAAACTGCAGTCATAAAGCTAATGCTGCAGAGGATGGAAGAAAGTAATAAAGCTGTTATTGCCTGATGCCTTGCTAGTCTTCGAGCAATTGAATATGAAGGGGAGTGGGGGAGGAAAACAAACAGTTTTTCTACAAATATATGTTAAAATAAGACCTGCATAATAAAAAAAAAATGTGTGTGTGTTCATGGTTTGAATTTTTAAAAATGTTTACTTGAAAGCTGAAGGGTTTATGGTTCTCTTTAGCAGGGAGATATTTCAGAATCAAATGGAGCCAGAACAGCCTTGACTTGCAGGTGATTTAGCACAGTTGGGGTGCAGGTGCTAATGGGAACACGGGATACATTTTCCTTCCTGTGGTGTAAAATCAATGTGACTCCAAAGTATTCAGCAAGATGCATAAGAGCAACCTCGTGACTCCTTCGCTTAACTGCTCCCAGTGCAGCGGCACCCACTGACGAAAACAGAAGCGCCTCTACTTGTGTCGGATTCGGCACAGCGCAAGGTGTTCCCGAGGGAGATTCCTGCTGGAGGAAACAGAGAGGATGTCGGGATGTACGTCACTCTTTACCACATGAAGCTGATACGATCTTCGATGTTTGCATAATGCAAAATTCATGAAAAACCGGCTTGTTCAAACCAATGTGAACACTCTTGAGGCCAAAGTTAATGTCATATAACTTCTGCTCATGGACAGCGGCTGGAACAAACAAGGAATAAGAAGGCATTCAGTTTGGTCCTGTCCAGCTAGACCTGCTAAAATTCAGAAGAGAGACAGAGCAGCACATAAATGAACTTAATACAGAAGTTTAGAAAATACCAGCAAAGGGATCCTCTGGGCTTTTGAGGGACAGAATGGACAGGCCAGTAGATATGACCATTGTCTAGAAGCATTTTAAGCATATAAATATCAAGAATAAAATTCTCTGGATTCAACTGAAACTCTTCTACTAATAAGAGTGAAGCCACAATTAGATTCCAAGTGTGCAGATTAATTTCCCATTGGACATAGGGGACAACAAGGTAAAGAAAATGGAATCAGCTGAAAAATATGAGAGTCTATTTGGGAAAACTTCCTGCTAGTGACATATAGTGTTATGGTTCATCTAGGAATGCTCAAGTCTATTAAAATGGACTAAGCATTGGTAAATATCCTATATTGATGAAGCCTTCCATGGCAAAAGATCGGGCTAGGAGATGAAGATTCTTTTTATTTCTAAACTTGCTTGTCCAGCATAGAAAATACCTCCTAAAATTTGTTTCTAAGTTTTTATACAGGCTCCAAAATAAATGTTCTAATTTTCATTAATTATTTCTGTCAGTGTGCTTAGTACTCAGCACACTGAAATGCAAGCACTTACTTATATTTCTGCACTGCATATTAACAGATTTTAATTTTGTCCTCTGAACTCCAGATTCTGACTTATCCAGGTTTGCCTAATTTGCTAAAGAACTGCAGCAAAGATGAGTAGAATCTAATGTTGGTTCCTTGTGCCTGGTTCTAGCCACCTAAAAAAATCCCTTGCTATATACAATAAAACGTTGCATAGCTGCATGTTTAGGAAAGAGGGGTCATCTGGAAAAGCTAGGGATAGATTAGTGGTGCTGGAATCGTTTAGAACATTTTTTTTTTTCTGGAATTGTCCAGACAGCTAGAAAAAAAAATGCATGGGGAAAAACATCTGTTCTGAGATGGACACTGGTTACCAATGCTTAGACAAAAATAATACATATAGATAAAAATAACTGACAGGAAGAAAAAAAATAGAAAGATCTCGGCAGTGTGGCTATCCCCGTGTCACAGAGGATGAGCTATTTCTGTCTCTTGCCTGTGAAGTACTTCTAAAGCTCCTTCTTTTGCACACTATTAATGTCCATGGTGTGGGTCTTGGGATTGTAGCCATATGGAGAGTTTTAGCGTATGGCTCTAGCATGTGGTTCAAAGAGCCCGATTAACATCACTTCCCTCCTTCCATTCCTCTTCCTTCTTCCCTATTCCGCTAGATGTGTTAAAAAACAAAACAACTCCCAAGCTGTAGTACTGTTTACAATAGGAGCATTCCTTGGAAAGTTCTTTTCTCCAGCTAGACAGATGTATCTCATTACACATTGTTTTCTACATCTTAAGTACTTGTGTTCAAATGGTCGATTAGTCAAATAAGAAAAAACAAAAAAAAAGACTGCATGTTGTAAAAAAAAAAAGAATATACATTCATCCTAAGCAGAAAACTTCCTGCTCAGAAAAAAAAAAAAAGGAGAAATTCCAAGCCTTGACAAGGGGTGTTGTTTCACTGACAGCAGCATGCATTTGGGAAGCTATTTAATTTGCCTCCTGTAATAATTCCAAGTGAAATACAAGGAGGCAGAACTATATTTCCCTAAAGGCTGCCTGTGGATTGATTAGCTGTTGCTGTTCAGATCCAGGAGCATAGAATAAAGAGAAGGCACTGAAGAAACATAATAAAAGCCTCATAATAACAAACTTCCAAATCTAATCATGTTTAATCATGTCTAATATTACTGTCGAGCTGACATAACAATTTCTCCGTATTAAGGTTGTTTGCTCATAAGTAAGAGCCTGAAACTGTTCTTTTTTAAAATCAGTGACAAACTGAAGCTAATACTTCCTAAGTATTAAAAACACAGAGAAAAAAAAAAAAAGCATCTTAAAATTTGCAAACGTTTGCAATACCTTGAATTTGGATCACAGAAATAAAACAACTTTTGCCCTAGGATTTATATGCATCTGAAAACGCTTCAACACACTGATGTGTTGAACAGTTAAAATAACTGTTTTCTACAACAGGTCTTAACTGCAAAGCACTTGTATCACGTAAGAGACAAGGCAGAAGGACTTCCCCACCCCACAGCTTTGAAGCAAAGGCCATAGTTGCTTAGATAAAGAAACCCTAACTACATGACCCATGTACAAAGAGTAGTCAAAAAGCAGTTGAAAATGGTAAGAGAGGGCAAAGATATTTGTCTCTTCAGCCAAGCCTGGTGCTGAATGGAAGGGACACACCAGAAGAAACAATGCAGTCGCATGGAAACAAGGAGGACATCGAAGGCCCCAATGATGCTGCAATAAGCTACGCTTTCCCAGCACCGTGTGAAAGAAGAAAATGAAGTGCATCCAAGTAAAACCAAATGCAAATGATGAGATCGCAGGCTCCTAACGTTTTACAGCAGTTTAAATTATAAGCAGACTACTTGGAAAAGGCTGAGATTTCACATAATAAAAGTTGGTGATGAAAGTTAATAACAACAGCTGAAACAAGCCAATTCTTTAACAGAGACACTAAATCTGGCACAAACGAGTTGTACAACAGATGAACATGCAAAACCAAAACAGGTGCCCACAACAGACAAAGCACAGTCACATCTTTGCAATAGAATTCCTAAAAGATTATCTTGATGTTTTTCCATGAAGAAGATAGTTTCCAAATGTGCTTCAATGGGGACAAAATTGTTCAGCCAGTAAAAGAGAAATCCAGTTAAATGCAAAGAAATAAATAATGGGAGTAATAAAGCCGGGAGGAAAAACAGAATTTTTTCCTCAAGACCAACAGCCCACGTTGAATATTGAGGAGCCAGGCAGGTTCACCTTTACATAGATTAAGCAAGTTCATGCTCTAAAAAGAGCTCTTTGCTGAAAGACCATAATAGAAAGGAATATTCTCTAACTTGGCAGCACTTTGTACCAAAGAGAATTACTGGAGAAAGAATACAGTTAGATCATCAGAGTTGGACACCACTCAGCAGATACAGATGGCTGGGCGTGCTGTTTTAGAGATCAAATTGATGACAGAAGACTTTCAAAATGGCCAGAAAGATATGTTAATAGGTCTCACACAGAGCAGCATCATAGTTTATGACATTCTTGTAAAAAAAATGGTAAAAAAGAAGTAGAAGCCACAAAAGGTCGATGATCATAATACTACTTCTCCCACAGAAGAGTCTGGAGATCTAATCTAAAACTAAATAGAGAAAATGTAGAATTGCAATCAAATGTACAAAGCAGTTCTGATTCACAGCTTGTAGCTTAGCCTCTCAAAAGGTAAAAGTTGAAGAGGAGATATCTATATCTTATTAGATATCAGTTTAGAGATCATTAGTTTGTAAATGATCTCACATTCCGCCCTAGCCTTTCAGACATGTGTGATGACTGAAGAAACCCCTAGTTGAATGTTCATGGGCAGGAAGCAGAATGAATCAGTTAAGATGAGTTTTCTCATGTGCTTGTGTCCACAATGGCATGATGCTAGGTCAAAACCTCTAACTGCCTTTCAAAAACACTTGAACTACTTGAGATGATTTCAGCAAACAAGACAAAAGTGTCACGAAAGAGTGCTGAAAGACCCACCACCAGTAACTGATAACCACAGAGTCCTTCTAGAATAGATAAGATAGTTAGATTTATTAGATAGAAAACCTGATCTTAGTTGACCAAGGGTAATACCAGATCCTGGAGCCAAAGACAGGGGAATGCAGGCCCTCTGTGTCTTCAGCTGACCTTAAACAAATTGGAAATGACCCTTTCCACTGCAAACTGTGCAACGGATTTCATTACATTGCTTTTCAGATGTCTGAGAACTAGGAGACATTCTGTTCGTGACTACCACAGTGCACGCTCGTTGTGGACAGAGGCATGACAAGTTCTAGCAAACGTGATGTTCAAACAGTGTAGTTTTGCACGGCAGACAGTCCTGTGGTATTTACTAGGAAGTAGAACAAAGTCATATCCCCTCACCCTTAACGCATGGTCCAAGTTCAACAACAAAAATGGGCATCCTTGAACATGGTCAAAAGGTTACGACAACATGGGCCATGGTCATTAAAACCTTATTTTGGAAAGCCAATCTCTTGTATGAGGCAGAACAATATGCTAGATTGTTTGATGAGAAGGTGCACATATTCCTTGTTGCCTCGGGAGCATTGCTACGCTGGCAGTGATGCCTAGCATATCATGGAAGAGTAAATATAGTAATGGATGAGCAAATCTCTCTCCAAAATCACACGAGTACTCTTCAGTTACAGGCACAGGCAGAAATAAGAGTACTGCAATCCATGAAGTGTACATTCAGTTGTATCTGGTCCCTAGGAAGCAATCAAGAACAAAAGAAAAATGAAGATCGTAGAATACAAAACTATAGGGATGCAAAAAGCTACACTGGCTGTGGCATAGGCTACTAACCATAATTATCACTATAAATCAAACATATATGCTGTTCCCATTTCAGCCTTCTGATGCAATGAAGCAGTGCCCAGAGACGAAGTCCGACTAATTTTTTTTTCCTGTGCAAAACAGTGCCTAGAGCTCTGGTGTATAGGACACATCTATTATTTTCTGCAGCTCTGCTGGAATTTGGAAGCTTCTCCCTCTCTAACCCCCCAAATTATTTTGATTTCAAGTACTTTGAAATCTACTGAGGGAGACTGTAGAAATGATGTTTTATTATTCTGAGTTCTGACAGTTTAAAAAACAAATACTGTGAAATAATCTGTTTGCACTCCTTTTGCATACCCACAAAAAACAGACTAAGATTTAAAGTCTGTATAAACTTCTTCTAAAGAAGTATGTCACTTGCTTGCTTTGATTTTCTTAGACAAAATCCACACAAAATGCATTGCCTGTACTGTCAGCTCTGTGCACACTGTTTTCCCCCCAGCTCATACTGCAGCTGAAACAGTTTCCAGAAGACAAAAGAGGAGGTCAGAAACTGCTGTGTTTTGACAGTGACACTAGCTTGGCTGCAGTGTTCACATCCATTAGCTTCCCTTCCTCCTTTCAGTTATTTGTCTAGTGTAGGAAACACCACTTCACTTTTGCAAAATGCTCACACTATTCACGACCCAGAGGCCAGTTTTCTCTCATGCCAACACTATCAGAGCAATGAAGGGAAAATAAATAAGCTTTCACTGAAATCTAATAACTTACCCTCTCCTGCTTCCATCCCTTCCTTTCCCATGCAGATTTGTCTCAGTTGTAATAGAATCAAAATACTTCTAGCTTCAGAAATCTCAGAGTTTAGGATTTAACTGATTCACTACATATGTAAAGAAATCAAGGAACACAGAGATAAATAAAGAAAAAGGACGTGTATGTGTATAATTAGTGGTCAAGGATGTGAGTCACAGCTACTCAAGTGATGTGACAGAGTGTATGAATGGACTAGTAAAATCATCAGTTAATACAGCTTTTCTTATAAGAGCTGCTTGAAAACAAATAAAAAATCAAGGATGTGGAAGAAGATTCAAGATTCTTTCTCCATTTTTTTCTCAAATTTTACATTTCCAACTAAAATGTGAGTATATATTTAAACTGCAGCTATACTCTTCTGAAATGAAGAAAGAATAAATAGTTAAAAAATAAGCGAATAACAAAACAAGCAGGTTTTGTCCTCCAGTTTCTAGCAAAACAAGATCCAATTGTATAAATCAACACGTATTTGTATCGTCTTTTTCAGGATCTCAACAGTCTTTCACAGTGAACAGGAACATGTCTCAGGATCTTAATAAAATTCATAGGGAACAGATAAAAATCTTTCCACATTTTGTAGAGCTGAATGCAGTAATTTCCTGGGAGGAATATGGCATGCTTTCAGCACATAATACTACAGTCCCTCTATTGAAAAGGCAAAATACCATATCCAACTGAAATTTAAAAAGGAAAGCATGTACAAAGACCGCATTTACGCTTGCTATTATGTGCTTACGTGGCTAAAGTCAACATTTTTTATTAGCAATGACTAAAAAAATCTCATTTCTAGTTTCATTTTGGAAGACTAACCCTGGCACAGAGTTAAGAACAGAGTTTGGAGGCAGTTTGGGTGTAATCTGCATTGCTCCGATTGCCTCCTGCAGCACGGATACAGTCCCTGGATCTCACCTGTCCATCGTGGCTCTGCTGGTGCCTGTTCCGGACCAGAGCCCAAGATAGATGATCTCTAGAGGTCCCTTCCAACCTTAAGCATTCTATGATTCTATGATTCTATGTGTGCGTGATGTGCACGGCAGATCTTATATCATGAAACCTGGATCTAACTATGACAGCACATCTTTATTCCAGCCCTCCTCTGTCTGCTTTACACATGTGATTTGATTTTGCAGCAAAAGTTAAGCTTACCTTAATATGGTCACCATTACTGAGTTGAAAACAGAGTGGAATATAAGAGGCTGGAGAAAACCTGGGCCTGTTGACCTTGGAGAATGCAGCTCAACTTCCCATCCGGAAGCACACAAAAGTGGAAGCTTGTCAGACAGAGGCAATCCATTGGGGAGAAAATGTGCAACTTAGCCTTCTTCCAGCTTCCAGTGGGTAAATCTGTGTGTGTGTGTATGTGTGTGTATGTGCGCACAAAATGAATCCTGTTACTGCTGGGAAAATAAAACCTGGCTTTGGAAATTTTTCTGACTTGGTCTAGAATTGCAAAGGCCTTTCAAAGGCTTCATCTATGCACAGTGTTCTAGGACATGTTTCATCTTAAGAAGATATGCAGCATTTAAGACTAAGAACATATTGAATGTGGAAGGTAGAAAAAAAAGTAGCCCTAATCTTATCCATTACTGTTGTGGATTTTGTGGTCCACAGAAAAACAGGACACAATAATGTCCTGTTGAGATTGTGTTTATTTATAGTTTACAGGGAACATAATGCAAGAAGATACTGGGGCCATCTTGTGAAGGTCAGACACATTTCCCGTGCTGATGATATACATTATTTTTATACTGAGTCAGAATGAAATCTGTCCTAAAAGTCACTGATGTGCAGATTCCGTTGCAAATGTGGTAGTATGCAGACAGCACTCTTCAAAATGTCCTTGAGAAGTAATACACTTGAAGGATACAAAAGGCCTCTGGCATGGTCTTTGGCACAGACAAAACCATGGCAGGTGATCTATGAAAGTATGGAGTGCCTTCATATGTATTGCAGTATAATCTTCTGCATTGTAAAGAAGTACCTTGCAGTATGTGATCTGCTATACCCTTTGGAGATCTCAGGATCTAATTGTGGCTGATATTAAAATTTCCAACAACTTCAGCAGGATGAAGCTTTTTACCCCAAGCCAATTTGCAAGACAGATGTAGTTTGAGCAAATGTAACTAAGGAAAACAGAAAATGACAACACCCAGGCAGCAGGCAGCTAGAAGGGATCCCCAGCCGCTGCAGAAGAACTGAAGAATAACTATCTCCCTTTTACATCAATGTGCATATCTTAAATGTGTCTTAATCTGAAATGAAGGCATTAAGAAGACTCCCTGGAAAAAAAAAAGATAACATAGATTGTACAGGGCAAAGAGAGACAGAAACAAAACTTCTCCAAAGAAAACCATCTGTTCAGTCTCATTCTGGGTTTTTGACTTGCCCTGCAATCAGAAATGAAGTACTGCATCCTCCAAAAGGCATTTGCAATTTAACACTGCAGGTAGCTAGTCCGCTGCTTGTTATGTTTCCTGTACTTTCCTCCTACAAATAACACAGAGACAACAAGATGATATATTGGGAAATACCTATAAGTATGCATTTTGGAGGCAGATTCTCTGGAAGAGATTCATGCAAGTCCTAGAAAAGCAGGTCAGGGTGCTATGAAGTTATTCTGTGTGGATTGCAAATGTAGTGCTCGGCAGGTTCCGGGAGGCAGAAGCTAACCTGTCACCTGAAACCTGTGTCTGGGCTGCTTCAAGACCTAAGAAAATAATTCCTTAATTTCTTAATGCCCTACGAAGTATTTCTTCCTATGACTGATTAGAAGCAGAACACTTTCTACAGAAGTTATAGTGAAAATTTCCTTTTCATAAAAGAAAAGGAAAGAGTGCTTTACTCTTTAAAATATCATAGAGAGATTATTGCTGCTCCTTGACTGCTGTAAGGCTTGTTCTAGCTTTTTTTTTTTTTTTTTTTTTTTTTTTCCCCAAGGTGATCATATTTTTCCAATGAACAAAGTTATTTTAAGTTCTTTGTTCTTAGTTTTTCAGAGGTAAATTCAGGTATTTAATGTTAACATGAAACTTAATGTGATGTGTGATAGAAAGCATGGCATTTTATAGGAGACTTCTGTACTTTGTCTCATTCTTCGTTCTTACTCACACCTCAGACACTAGCCAGATAAACCTTGCTTGTCTTTAAGAAGTTTTTTCCTCTTTGTTAATAAAATGCTATTAACTCTCTATGCTTTGTTAAACTGCTTCTATTTAAAAAATCTATAGCTTCAACTTGATATAAGCAATGAAACTGTTTTTCTGTATTTTGCTATAAACAGAAAACAGACTTCTAGTGGAAAGAAGGAGATATTTTGTATTTTTTTTTTTAAGGGAGGAGCAAATATACTAATATTTTGATACGTGTTTCATCTTATTCCATATCTCAATCTTTGGCATAAAACTGAGAAAACTGTACTTCTTTCAAGCTATTCAGATATTGGCAAACAGGAATAATGCTTTTATATTTTAAAATGTGATTTGTATTATGTCTCACTTCATAAAGCCGGATGTACTAACTCCAAGAATCTGACTGTTCATGCCCAAATAGGAGAGAAAATAACTAGGAGGAATTAGTACCTATTGCCAACTCAAAGGATCTGAACTACAGAAGGCCTTGTAAAGGTCATGTGCTGATAAAATGCAATAGAGTTATAATGCTTAGATTTAAGGTCATGGTGTTGAGCTTTTGAAGATTCATTTTGAAGATTCATGCAAACGAGAAAATTTGGGCTTTGAAGGAAATTTCATGTTGCCATGTTACAAGAAGTAATGTATTGCTATTTTCCTAAAATCTCTCTTTAAGAACCTAATGCATCACACAAACTCTGTCAAGAAAACCACTTCTTCATGCTGTTGGGAACAACTGCACCCAATTTCCTTTCCAAGGATGAAAAATATTTACCTTAATATTCAAGCCTCACCAAAAAGCATCCAACTCTAGCATCAGAAAATGGGGGTGGAACTGGAAGTAATTCAGCCCTTTTAAGAAGCACGTTCCTGTGGGACATTGTTCAAAGCCTTCAAGTGCCTGGCACAGTTCTTGTGTAGATGGGAGAGCAAGCAGAAGCAGATGAGCCATTCAAACAGAGTTTATCACACAGATACAACCAACACGGACCATAGTTCGCTGTGGATATTTGGTCAGATATAATTTTTTAATGAGGAAGAGCCTCAGCTGCTCTACAGCTGTCATAGTTCAGCTCAGTGCTGCTCTAAGTCACAGCAACACCCTTCACAACTTGGCTCCTGCTTCCCAACTGAGCTGCTGAGGAAGGTTGCTTAGGTATCTCGAGTGCTTTAGCTAGATTTAATATCTATAATTGTTTCTCCATGTCTTTCTGAACCTGAGTTTAACAAGAACATACACAAATGAAATTGCTGCACCTTTGAGTAGCTGGTCTGTTTGTACATGACTGTACGTGAGAATTGCTTTTAAAAATGAACCCTTTGCAAAATCTTGTTTTCAAAACAGTTGTGACGGCTGACATAAAGGCTGCTGTTGACTTTTGCTGGGCATAAATCCTGATCATAATCTGTGTGGTTCACTGCAGTGTCATGATCAGTTTGCTTTCCATAACCCATTCCAGTTCTTGATCTTAATCTTTAGGAGGGCTTTGGAGTGACGGTGGAAAACTCTGAACTTCTGTTCAGAACAGCACATCCACTCGGCATTTTCTCTACCTTCTGCAGAGAGGCTGCATGTGTAATATGACCAAAGCAACTGCAACACCATTAGTGTTTGCAAAACAGTACACAGGCATAATTCATATCTCATGAGAGCCCTCACAGAGGAGGGAATGGTTAAAGGGAGAGTGTGTTATATTAAATATTTAAGAATCTGCTGCATTCCATGAACACATTAGTAATGCAGTAAGAAGCTGGTAGATGCTTATCGTTGCTCTTAAATTACTTCTTAACCATTTAGCTTAGTATAAAAACCATGCAGCTGACAGAAAGCAAGCACTGGGATCTAACAGCAGAGAAAAATTGGGTCATATCTTCTGAGAAAAAAAAAATCTTGAGCAAATAATAGTAGTCATGGTAAAAAGCTAAACAAGTGCATTTTTCACTTCAGTAATGAGTTTTATGACAGAAAATCAAGTCAAAGGACCACAGAGACCTGGTATTCTACCAAAAATCATTGAGATTTTTGCCTCTGTTCCGCTTGTTTTTTTTCTTTTTTTAGGAGGAGACATGACAAGTTCTGTTGCGTTTTGAGAATATCTTTGTTTAAATGGAAATCTTTGCAGAATCAAGGATCCAAAAGAG